>MQRK01214125.1:0-10265 GCA_001938485.1 Girardia tigrina | reverse complement strand
CCTGGTCAGCCACCCCTTCGTTTTGTACGACTTTTTGCATAGTGTACATGGGAATGGCAATTGCTGTTGTTGTATCTCATTGAGCTGATCAGGATTAGCGGAAGTGGACACCGCGTGGTAAATAGGGTATACAATTTTCGTTACTTTTTAAATAGGGTATACAATTTTCGTTACTTTTTAAAAAATTTTAAATTAAAGAAGAAAATAATTTAAAATAATATTAAATTATAAAGTAAAAAATAGAAATTTATTGTTAAATAAGTAAAGACCATAAAATTTGTAATTAAATAGATTTAAAAACGAATTAAATTTAAAATAATAAAATTAGTAAATAAAGTTGATTTGAAAACGAATTAAGTATAAAAAAAATCCACTGTTAAAATCTTAAAAATAGTTAAACAGAATTTAATTAACTTTAAAAAGTAAATAAAATATGAAGAAAACTAAATATCATAATAAATATTAAAAATTAACGAAGTTTAATAAAATGTTTATTCAAGAGAAAAAACAATATTTAAAAAATATATAAAATTAAATACAAAATTAATACATGAAATATTTGAAAATAGTTTATGTCAATAATTTAAAATGTTGTAAAGTAAAGTTTTTTTAAAAATAATACAAATTTCGAAAATAATAATTTTACATGTATCTATAATTATTTTGATATTATTGGCTTGTGCAAGAAAAATGAAAAATCGGTTCTCAGAAATTTACTTAGGCAAAACTTGTTTAAAAATATGTTTATTGTTGTTCTTAAATGAGTTTCAAAAAACGTCTTTATTTGAATTATCATCAGAATACATTTCCGAGCCTAACACTTATCATATAAAAAAGGCTGACTTATAATAAGTTTTAAATAAACAATTTTTTTTCATCATTCACATTAGTAATCCTTTAAATTTGATGCATTAATTTTTTGTACTTGAAGCCCATCAAAAAACGAAAGAGCCTTACAATCTAATATAAATTTATGCCGTGGAAAATTCTAGAAACAACAACTTAAATAGTTTTCGCAATATTTGTTTAAGAGTTGTGTGACAATCGCGTTGTGGATATGATAAATTAATTCAACTATAACAGGAAGACTATGGTAAACAACGCAAACCCGAGGCAGGTAGAAACGCACAGTTTCAAGAGTTAGAAAATTTTGCGTTTGAATGTATAGCAAAACAAAGAGCTGATTAGCTGCTGTGCGCAGAGCAGATGCGCAAGAATTTGCTTTGAATAATGCACAACAGTTCGACATATCTTTAGATCAAATTAAAACAAGGCAACAATGGCTTTAAACAATTATATGGACTATCACTAAGGAGAAGGACATCATCGTTTAAGCTTAATGAAGTGGAAATAATTCGTCAAGCTCTATGTTTAAAAAATTTTGTCAACGGTATTGATTTTTAACGATTTCAGCCTGTCTTAATGATAGAATTGGATGAGACTCTAGTCCATTTAGGCCAAACATCTCAAACTACAATTGATTTTAAAGGAGTTGATTCGGTTTATTGTTCTTTAACAGACTATGGTAGTTCAAGAGCAACATGGGTTCTTGGAAAAAAATTTAATGGTAAAAAGCGTCATTAATTATTACTAAAGAAAAAAGGATCGCATTAAAAATATTTGGAAACGGTGAAGGCGGGGCGTACACAATGAGTCATTGGGAAATAAATTGATCCTGAACTTCCTCGTGTTTTACGAGTTGGTCAAAGAGGATTATTATTATTATGGGATTCAAAAACCATACATCGTGGCAAAGAAATGAAAGATTTTTTAGTGCAACGATGAATCGATCAAATAAAGAGACCTGTTGGAACCACCGGCTATCTTCAATCACACGATATAGCCATCAACAAACCCTTTAAAGATTATGTAAAGTTAATTACTATATAGAAAATTGTATGAAACGTGATAAAAAAACAAGCTAAAAGTGAAATAGTGAATTAGGTAAATAACTCATAAAACAAGATTATCAATCAATGCGTTTTAAATGCTTTACGTTCTGGTTATTTTCAAAAAACTTCTGTTTTGAAGAAACTGCAATTGCTAAAGATGAACGACTTGGGCCACTGGTTTTACAAAAAATTGGAGTGTAGAGACAGATTACTAATCTACAAGCTTTCGATAATGATGATATTCTTGAACATGACGAAATATCAATAATTAAATAATACAAATTTTCAGTCAATTTTTTATATTTATTTATTTTAATTAATATAACTCCTACCTCAAAAATAACACTAGTCTGAATTTTATTATGAATTTGACTAAAAAATTAAATAAATAATTTAACTCCTGGAGTTATTTTGGAGAAACATGGTTTAATGAGGAATCGTTAATCGTAATTACCAGATTTTGGAATTTTGCTACTTAAATTACTTTATATTTAAATATACTATTTATCAACAATACATTATAATAAAGTGATTTCCTAGTGTGTTTTCAGTCATCGTTCATTCTTTTTTACATACACAAGTATATATTAATTTATTTGAAACAATAGAATGTCAGCGCTTTAATATTTGTGTTACATTTCAAAAATTCTTTAAATTCTTCAATACCAAAACATCAATGACATTCCTTGGACATGGTCCATTTAGCTGAATAGTTATGGGGACTTGTGTGAATTCATACAAAATGCTGAAAATTACTGTTTTTAAAAAAATACTATTACGGAATTATAGAAACTTCTCCACTTTAAAATCAACTTTTGGTTATATGAAGAACACTATTATTATTTCCAATAATTTTATTGCCATCACAACTCAAATTGCCTCCAGGCCAATTCGCCACAAAACTTTAGTAGTTAGACATCGTTCTTGATGGATAAATTAAAATTTTATTTCTAAACCTCTAATTCTTCGAACAAATTTAAATTACAATTCCTTACTAAAATATTGTAAAATTATTTTCAGAAATAGTTTAATTCATTTTAAATATATTATTTATTGTCATCGAGAATGAGTGAGTGAGCGAAGATGGGAGGAAATCGATTGAGTAAAAGACCTTCAAAATTAGGTTTCAAAATTCCATGGATACATACATAGAAAGTAAGAATGGAAAAAACTACAAAGTGGTTTTAGAGTTCATATAGAGTTCAACTAGTAGACATTTATGGAGTAATATGTGTAACATGTTTATGTTTGATCGGTAAGGAGGATTTCTACTTCTTAAAGACATAATTGAAGCACGTGTTTGCTCAACTATTTTTGCTACCCCATACCCCTATTTTTGCTATCGTATGGGGTAGCAAAAATAGTTGGGCAAACACGTGCTTCAATTATGTCTTTAGGAAGTAGAAATCCTCCTTACCGATCAAACATAAACATGTTACACATATTACTCCATAAATGTCTCTACTAGTAGAAAATAAAGACGATTCCATGTGGCATCAGCATCCACGAAAGACTTAGTTCTGATAAATTCTAACATCATATTTTCTATTTTCTTCCAATCTGTTAATTTTCTTTTCTATTTGCAACTTTTGTTAATTATTGTTTCAATCAACTGTTTGTTAATGAAGTTCAGCACGCCAATTATTATTTATTATTTTGATTCAGATCTATTGATAGAATGTCTAATAGAATGTCTAATGAAACAGATAAATTGAGAATTGAGAATGAATAAATATTGTGAAAGTGAAACAGTGACACTTGGTCATGTATCGCTTCTTCAGCGATCACCGCAGAGCGCCAGTAACTGATGCACACAATTGCTCACACCTGCCTCACTCGCAGACACACCAACACGCAAATCCGCACACTCGGGCTCTGAATGCGCATCGCTACCAGAATGTGCACACACACACACACACACACTCGCACAATAATTCCAATCATTTCAACACAATTAAAATATGGATTACATATTAATCCTAATAAAACGCGATACAAATAATATATAAATAAAATAATAATAAAACATAATCATCGGAGCTTGCAACAGTGTCGGTGCGTTTAGAGTGTTTAGCAACAGTAGTTAGAGTGACAGCGACACAATCTATTGTTTGATTTTATTATTTTATTACTTAAATTATAATTATAATCATTTAAATTATTATTCGCATTAATATTATTGTTATTAGCGCTGGTAGTAGCAACGTCTGAAAAACTCTGCAAATAAACTCCAATAAAAATAATTTATTAAGCACTGAATGATTATTGTTTACTCACGTTGAATAGCACTTGGAAATTTCCTTCTTGCCAACCAAGTCGTAGACTCTAATCACCGAGTCCTCTCCACCTGTCACGCATCTTCCCCCATCAAAGGACACGGAGCACGTCATAATTTGATTGTATTGCTTGATAATTGTTTTACCATCTTTGCCACTGATGGATTTTCTCGGTTCATTGGGCCGCAGAATTTTCTCTTCGAGAAATGAAGCGACCAGCCTCGATTTAGGAGTGGCAGCAGTGTAATGCCATATTTTCAGATGGCCGCTGGCATCTGCAACCAGAACATAGATAACATCAACCTTGCCGCTCTCTCAACCATCTAACGACGATATGTTACACTAAGAATTTCATTGTTTCATTATCTACACTTTTTCAAACACTTATGTAACAATGTTGAAATATGACAATCACTTATTACTGTTATCACCAGTTGATTTTCTCTGTTCTTTCGCTTTCTTTTTGAAGAATAGAAAACAGCTCTCTCAAATCAGAGGTGACAACTGCGTCCTATTCTAAAGAGCTTCCTCCTATTCAAATGGGACATTATTGTCCAACAGTGTTCCCTCGTACCTGCATCTAGACTCACCAGCTTCATCAGTACGGTTATTGCAACAATTTATCTACTTTTGACATCGCCGCAGCAATTGTCTTTCCTTCGTGAAGGGAGACTGCCATTCATTGCTCAGTCCCGGACATTTGCTACACCTATTTCGATTTATAACTACAAATAAATGTCTTGGCCTTAAATTATTTTTTATGCGTTAAAATTCTTGTTATTATCACTATTCGCTGTACTTGATTTTATATTCCTGTGCAAACAGTAGTGAATACTTATATTCTACGTCAAGATAAGATAACGACTCTCTAGCCAGAGTCAATGATACGGAACACGCACCCCGGGACAAGTGCTGGGGAACGAGTCAATCCACGCGATGGTATTGTCTACTGTCATAGAATGTCCCTCATTTTCTTTTGTTTCTCAAATACTTATCCTTTTCTTTGTCATCTTTATTTAGTTGTCAATGCCCCAAATATTGTTTTCTTCTATGAACATGAAACATCCTCTTTCAGATACTGATAGTAGTTGATGATACTGAATACAAACAATAATAATGATCTTTAATCACTAAGATAATCTGTTATTAAAATCTTATCGAAACAAATAATCCTGGCAATTAATTAGCATAATTGATATGCAAATGTATCAGCCAGCGCTAGGTCATTTGCGCCGCCAATCCGATGGCCACGTGAATTAACAACGCATAGTTTGCGTATTGCGCCGATGTTTGGAATTTAAAGTCTTTTGCCGGCAGATTTCTTTGACAATTTGATAAGCAAAGAGTTCAAGAGTGTCACCCGCATTGAGTACAGTATTTCTATTTATGAGACAGCTTGAAGAGCTGACAACTAACTCTGATTGTATCATGCAAGCTATTTGTTCTATGCACTCACTTGGTCGCGAGACATTAATTATTTATTACTGCTCTATTTCAATTAAAGTAATTTAAAGAGCGCTATTAATTTGAAGAATCACCGACTGATGAGCGCTTCTGTTCGCTAGGCCCAGGAGAAGAGTCTCTTTCTGTGAGAATACGAATTTCGTGTAGAATGTTTTTGGTACTCTGCGCGTTCTTTATAGGACAATTTTTGTTCTAATGATAATTTTCCGTATCCATGTCAAAATGAGTCCCCTAAGAAAGTTCTCAGAATGAAATGAATTCAAATAGAAGTGACAAACGTGACGGGTAAATCGCACAGAATCACTCAAGCCATTATCATCTAGTTTATTGACCTTAGGCGTTAAATAGATGTAATTTGTAAGTACAATATGTTCACCTATTTTAGCAGGAACATTTGCAGTATAACGTCTCTCAAATCTGCACTACCCAGTAATTTAAAGATAGTCTTGATCGACCCGCAGGGGTTGACGACGACTTAATAGAGTCCATGTGAGGGCAAAAATAAATTATGTGTTCATGAGACATAAACGAAGGTTCATGGTAGTGGATCTTGCATTTAGATTTTCTATTAATGAATTGCCTCAAACAGACATGATTCTTAAATGATGATATAAAACATAAAAAGAAATAAATGCTAAGAAAGAGCCTAAAGTACTACTTTAAAAGAAAATCAGTTCTTCTGGTTTCTAAGAAATATACCTGGAATTTCACCAGGTAGTTTCTAATTGCTTTTTGCATCTTTATATCTAACGGGAAATGTTTCAATGTGGTTTTAAATCTTCTAATAAACGGGAAATAAACTGGACATCCCTAGCCGAGGAGATTAAAGTTTAAACTTAACAAAATTGAAGTCAAATATTAAAACTTTTCTATCAATGCACCAAGTTTTATTTTTCGATATTGATTTCTTTTACTACCTAAATTCACATGTATTCGGACACGTAAAATAATTCTTATTAAAAATTTTAAATTGTAAATAATATGTAATTATTTGTATTATAGATGAATTAATTTGATATTTTACGATAATCTGAATACAATTCTAAAAAAATTGAGGAAATCAAATAAAAATGTTAACTAATAAAAATTTTATTCGCATTTAAAAATTTGTTCTCAAATTCAAAAGAATTCGAAAACTTAATAAAAAATATAATATAAATGTCGGCCATGAATTATTTTAAATTCAATATGGATTATTAGTAAAAACACATGTAGTTATTATTGTTTAAATATTTCAGTCGATTAAATTTTCTTTATTTTTAAAATATGGTTCGTGGAAAGAAGATGCATAAGGAAATGCGTGAGAAAATATTTGCCATGTATGTTAAAGGAAAATCAGTAAGGGAAATTTCAAAAATTTTAGAGATAAGTAAATCGACGGTGTTCGATAACATTAAAAAAGCTAAATACCGTCAGAATAACTTATCGCCAAAGAAATCTAGACGACCAAAGTTGACTTCGGCTACTGATAACCGGTGTTTGAAGAGGTTAATTACTCAATATCGTCGAGCTACTGTTCAAGAAATCAACGACAAATGGAGTATGCAAACAGGCATTTCTTCTTCTCCGTCCACTTGTCTACATCGAATACATGAATCAAATTATTCATTCTACAAGGTGAGATTTTCTTAATGAAATATAAGCATTGTGTAACACTTCTTTAAGGCTAAAAACAAACCGTTTCTGTCACATATTCAAAAGAAAAAGAGACTTGAATGGGCCCTTAATTATAGTAAATCGAGCCAAAATGATTGGAATAAAGTTATTTTTTCAGACGAATCTCGTTTTGAATTGTCTATGGGCGAAAATAGAAAATGGAAAATCGGTCTTAAGACTCAGTACCGAGTCATTATTATCGACTGCTTAAACCGAACTCTGAAATTTCCAGAAAATGTAATGATTTGGGGTTGTGTGACAAGCAAAGGACTTGGCAGTCTTCACTTTATAGAGGGCACAATGAACTCTACAAAGTATACCGAGATATTAATGGAAAGTCTCATCCCATCTATTACATAATATCTTGACAATGGAGATTTCATTTTTCATACTTGTCATACTTTTTCATTTACAAAAACTTGGATAATGAAAAATAATATGTCCTTCTGGACATGGCCTTCAGGAAGCCCAGATTTAAGTCCCATAGAGAATGTTTGCGCAATTATGAAAAAGGAATTCCTCAAAATAAAATTGATTTGAAGAATAAAATCTTAGAAATATGGTATAGTTTTCCCACTGATAAATGTCAGGATTTATACAATTCAATGAATAGAAGAATGGAAGATGTCATAAAAGCAAAGGTCGATGTTACAAGATTATAAATAGTAGGAGTCCGAATTCTTTTGAATTTGAGAACAAATTTTTAAAAGCGAATAAAATTTTTATTAGTTAACTTTTTTATTTGATTTCTTCACATTATTTTAGAATTGTATTTAGATTATCGTAAAATATCAAATTAATTCGTCTATGATACAAATAAGTACATGTTATTTATAATGTGGAATTATTTTACGTGTCCGAATACATGTGAATTTGGGTAGTACAACTTATTCAATTTTATTTTGCTTCGGTGTAATTTGAATTTTCTAAATAAATATGGATAGTTTTAATCCGCTTTTATTTGTTTGTTCCTTCTTCAGCGCACTAACGTCAAGAGTAAGTGAAAGCAACACATTCACACTTGATGAATCAGCAAAGTGCAACATCAAATCAGCTGGGATCTATCGAACACTGGGACAAAGAGATAAACGGTTTAGGAAACTCTGATCTACCGGTGGCTCTATATTTCTTAACTCCGCGTCAGAACGAGATAAAATAGGCCTCCTTGTTTTAAAAAACCGTTCATTTGATGCAAGCGAAGGCGCAATAGTTTCTTCATCCTAACATTAATTTGATATTTCAATAATTGGCAAATGAGTACAGAAATAATATCATAAATATCACTCGCCAAAAGCGGTGTCGTTTATAAGAATGATTGAACGACTGTTTCCAGGATTAACAACAAACAAGATCGTTGGGAAGTCAAGATCATCGCGCATTAACTCAGAATAAGATAACAATATTTACAATTTACTATTAGTATTTATGACGTTCCTCTTTGTCTTATAAAAATTTTACGTAAAACGCGTCAATAAAATTAGCGCAAAGTTTGTCAATAAAACGCGTTGAAGGAACAAAGGAACAAGAGAGACTTACACGAGGCCACCAGAAGGTGCTTCTTCTCGGAAGGCATATACTCTTTGAAGGGAATGAACTGGATGTCAGTGCACGAGAGCGTCTCGGGATCCGGCGGGGGCAGATTGTAGACGAGCTTGATCTTGTCTCCGGCGAATGTGTACATCTGAATAGTGCATGATGGTCAGAGAAGTATCACTTCACTATTACCTTTATAGCGCCCGTGTCCAGACCGACCGCGTAGCACTGCTTGTCCAACGACACCCTGGTCACCAGAGGATGCTCCTCGCCGAGAGAACTAGTCCGATATCTCATTCAATAAACACTCACTACAAAACAAAACTACATTTCCGTTATTGGAACGATAACGCCCGTGTAAATCGGACTGCTGACTTTATGCGACCAGCCGTCTGTTTCTGATTGATTTTCATTTTTATCGTATCGAGAATTCATTTTATTTTCCAAAAAATCGTTGAGATGTGAAATTGAGAATTTTCAAAATTGAATGAAGTTGAAATCGAACGCCAGCGGCCTTAACATTTAAATTGATGAATTAAAACAAAATCATCTTTGTTTGAATTATATTTGAGTTCGCGTCACATTCTTCACGCGACAAATCCGATAAAATCTTTTTTGTTCAAATCAAATAATTTGTGTATTAGAAAAATAATTATGTTAATAATTGTTGAAATTATTATTATTATGAAAATGTGGAAATGAGGAATAATAAATAGAAGAAACAGTCGCAAAATAGAGATAAAACATTCGAAATTGATAAAAATGAGACAATATTGATAAATTGACTTTGATTAACTCTGAAATTGTGTTGTCGTTCGATGTCTAGATGGGTAAACATTAATAAATGATGTGTTGTATCGACTGAATTATCAATTGTGATAAAATATTCAATGCAAATAAATTTGAGTATCGATAGTTTTTATCAATTTACACTTCAAATTATCAAATAATTAACAAAAATTTATTTGACGAATTCCAACGAAATCAAATAATGAATTATCCGATTCTTACAAACTTTTTTGTTAGGGTTATGCTTGATGACTATTCACAAGACATTGCTCGTATTATATAATTAATAATCCCTTAATATATAATCTCTATTTCACAAATTTTTATGAATCACAACGAAGAAATACACATAACATTATGACGAGATAACTCTCATGTTTTATTCCATTTACCTTTGATACAGGATCTGAAGAAGATGACATATCCAATCTGTTTGGATCATCAGAAAAATTAGATTTAATTTTATGAATATTCTTTGCAAAAATTCCGTTTAATTAATAGCAATCATTATTATTAACATAATGGATTTACAAAAATGTTAGGTATAAAAATATAAAATTTAAAAATTAAATATTTTGTTTTAATTAAATAGGTATAATAAAAGATTATTTACCTTTTTATTATAATAAATATAATATATATATATATATATATA
>MQRK01214124.1:7563-23888 GCA_001938485.1 Girardia tigrina | reverse complement strand
AAAACTGTCGTTCGTAATGTGAATCAAAACCCTTTTGTAGAACAGAAAACTCATCTTTTGAAATGGATGAGGTTCTATCCTTACAACATAACCAATGATCAAGAATCTTACTCGATCGATTTATTTGCGAGTGCTCGCTAATCCGGGTTTTGAGATGACGATTTGTCTCTCCGATGTACGAGTTTTGACACCCGTGACAATTAAATTTATATACCAGATTAGCTTGCAAATCACAAACTGTTTTCGATTTGTTTGAGAGGAAACTTTGAACTTTGGATGTGACAGAGACGACTTTAGCACTACTTATTGTTCTACAAATACTCTTCTTAAACGCTCTAAATCCTTCAGAATATGGTATTTTAATGATTTGCTTGTATTCTTCAGTATTTTCTTCTTTTAATTGTTTCTTAACTCGTGCATCTGTACATAATTTGTCTAATGTTACCCTAATGTTGTGTTCTATTTGCTTGTTTGTATACATAAACAATTTAATTTTGTATTTACGGAAATTGACTATTCGAACATAATTAAATTAATAATAAATATTTTTAGAAATTAAATATTTTAGAAAGATTTAGAAAAATTGTTCCAATAATCATTATTAAAAAACTTAATTAGAATGGTATCAAATAGTTATCGTTCTTTGTGATGATTCTAAATGTAATAATAATAATAAATGTTTAAATAAGAATTGTCTCAATGCTCTTAACAATACCCTTATATTACTTTTTATTTTAAAAAAATAAAAGTAGTAACCAGAAAAATTCAATTTATACGATAAAAACTGTGACATTTCAAAACCAAACGGTTGACTGAATCAAAAGATAAATTAAAGTCATAAATAAATTATAAATTCTACTGCTTTTGTATATCATATATTGTACTTATGTTCTGTGTGACTTTGGTTCAAGACAAACCAATGCATAGCTTCATTTAGATATTTATTTAATAACGTAGTTCTTTAGAAATGAAATTTAATAATTATTGATAATAAAATATTTATAAATAATAGTCTCAGTAATTTCGTCTTACTTTTCTGAATGTATGACATTAATTCCTAAAACATGGATCTTGACTTGTAAGTATCAAAGAATGTTCGATTGTTTAGTTTCCTTCCTAAAAGAAGGGGATCCATCGTTCTCATTTCTTCAGACAGGACCTTTAGAAAGATTGGAATGATTAGACTGATTCTAGGAAGTATGGAATCCAAATACTCGAGTTTTCAGATACCCGGGAAATCGAGTATTTATTTTTTGAACTACTCGAGTACCCGGGTACCCGAGTATTTCGGGATAAAAAAAATCAAGTTCAAGTACACTATGTTTTGTTACTTTATTTTTTAATATAAGAATAATTAAAACAAATAAGTATAACATATATTTTTAATATAAGAACATATAAGTTTTCATTTATAATTTATTTTTTATTCAAAAAATAATATTTGAGGAATACAAGCCCGTCTAAAGTAACCATCTTCAACTGGTTTCGAATTTTTGTAACAAATGTTGAAGTTACCGATAATACTCTTTCGCTTACTGACGAAGTAAGTTGAATAGTCATCAATGCGTTGTACAGCTTTTCAACTGAGTCACCTCTTTTGGCATTATTTCCCTCCCAAAGTTTTAGTTCTTTCTCTAATGTGGATTTTCCTCCACTATCTTTCGGAATAGCCATAATATGTTCAATTGTTATTTAGAGTTCATCATAATTTGAATTTAAAATAACATCCTCATTTTCAGAAGCTGGCTCTGGATCTGTGTGTTGATCTATAGATTCTAATTTAAACAGCCTTTCGAATGTTCCTTTTACCAAAAAATAGAATGTTTTTTTCTGTACGTAAAATGAGAATTGACTTGGGACTTAGGGTAATTTTCACTTTGAAGAAAAAGCAACGACACAATATCCGAATTTCGTCTTTCACCAATTCGTTTCTTTAATACATTCACCATTTCATTAGCTAGTTCAGTATCTGTTTGTTGTAATTTATACAACAAAAAAATACAAACCCCTTCAACTTTCAGTAAATTTGTACTCTTCTTACTTAGCTCTTTGACAGCAAGTTCAATATGTTCCAGGATCTGTTATATTTGCTTAAGAATTTTTAAATTTCCATCTAAAAATTGTTGCTGACCCAGTTCATGTAAAGGTTTATTTATGCAATCATCAAGTTTTATAAAAGGATTAACCATAGGAATTATGGAGTTCCATCTTGTTTTACAATCAAGTAACAATCGTAGTTTCTTACCTTCTTTTTCCACTACGTGCTTTTGAAAGACACTGCTTCGAACAGCAGAATTATTAAAAATTTTTATGATTTTTCGTGTTTTTTGCAAGAATTTTTTCAATATCTTCCCGAAAATGTGGTAATTCACTGGTTGTATCATCTTCAAAATTTAAATTACCATGAAAAGCAAATGCACTAGCTATTTCATCATTTCGATCAACATCATAATCATCAGAATCTTCTGAATTGTCATTATCTTGGAAATTTTCATCATCATTAAGAGTTTGATATCCAACTTTCTTATAAAATACATCGAGAACAGCAAGATGTACTCTTAGTTGTAACTAAGCCAATGGCGAAATATTATTTCCGTATTTTACCATCACTGCAGCTCATCATGTGATGATCCAACGATGTCCTTATCCATTTCAATACCAAACTCTTTAAGTTTCTCTTTCACAAGAGCAATAGTGGCACCTGAATCACAAGAACCTTCGATTATAGATAGACCAAGAACGATTGGTGATCTTTTTCTGAGTGAAGAGTGATATTCATGAATCTTCTAACGTTTACATCACTCCACTCGGCAACTGTAATGCTGAATCTTTGTCCACACTTTTTTTTGGTTGAGTACATGTTGTCGATTGACCTAATGATGAGATTGTTATCTAGAAAAGCGTCGTAAATCGATTGACACACCCCAAGTGAAGTAGAAGAAAAGTGAGTTGAGCATCCGAAAAATGTGGGAGTAGCTTCCTAAGAATATGACGCATGGAACAGAGGTAAGTTCATGACACTAGAAAATTAACATATTGCTTGGTATGATGAAATATTTCGTCATGGAAATTAATGCTAATATATTAAACGCATTACTTTCTACTTTATTCTTATCTATTTACTTGAATCAACAATGTAATGGCATATATTTAACCACTCTAAGATTAAAAAGCCCCAATTTTGAAGAGTTGAGCAACAGCTATTTTTCCGGTTAAAAACAAATAAAAATAATTATAGCTGAAATTTATTATTTCCAGTAATTATATACTAAAAATATATTCTATTTTAATTATATTATTAATCTTGAAATCAAATTTTAGTTTAAAATATTTTATAAAAACATTTTAAAATTATGTTTAAAAATTTTGTTCATTTCTAAATTATTAAAGCTTTCAGCAGAAATGAAATTGACTAACTCCTCAAAGAAACGATTCCATTTTGATAAATAACACTGAATTACAAATAAAATCGAATTCTTTATTTCGCTAGTATCGTTAATTGATCTTGTTCAATTTTGATGTCTGGATTTCGAGTCTGCTATCTGTTTTCTTCCATCACGTCAGGTTTTGAGAAAATTGATTTTCTATTTTTTTCCAAATTTTTTACATTTTTTAGCATTTTGACACTTCATGAGGCCATTAACATCCTTGCAGTATGAGATAGTGTCACTCGTATCAAAGTACTGAACAATAGCTTTCTGTCGGTATCGGAAAGTTGTTGTCAAAGTATCAAGAGCAAGAAGGTTAAACTCTCTAAGTCCTCAACCAAGAACTACCTGGCCTTTTGTAAGTGCTAGATCACGAACAAGATCACAAAGGTGTACCTAGTTTATTAAATGCACATCATCGTTTGGTTTATAATCTGAATCACAATGGCACTCTTTATCAGATAACATATTATCCAGTGTATCTTCGAATGAGTACTACATTGGAAGAACTGGTACATGACAGCTGATAAGATCATGTGGTAGAGGTTTTGACACAGAGTTGACATTTGGGTATGCAATCGACTTTCTTGTCTTGAAGTTATATCCACGAACATTGGTCATACAGAAGTAGCAGTTGGTCACATGATCTATGGTCTCTCTCCATATCATCAGCACACCAAATGACATGAGACTGCTTGTTGTTGACATCCGTAACCACATTGAACTTGTATTAGCACAAGTTGAACAAAATATTAATGGTGCCCACGATTTGCCAATATCTACTTTTGAGCTCATATGCTTTCTTTAATAGTAAAGTTATACTCTTCTGGTTACTCTTGTCTGTGAAAAGTCCACAAACATAACAAATTTTATCCTTAGAAGTAATACAACCACGCGATGCCATATCTAATCAAATCTATAACAAGGAAATAAAAAACCAAAATACTATTATGATACTTAAATTGCAATGTATGTGTTTACTTACACATGTATATGACTAAAATAATTTTAACCTTTATTTGATTGGTATACAAACACTGAAATAATTTAAATGATATCGTAAAACACATCCTCTAAAGATGTAATTGAATTAATTACATATCTTTAACATAAACAGAAGGTTTATCACTATTTATTTATTATTATAACGGTTAACTACTATTTATTAGTAAGTAAACAAGAGTTGCTCTCTAAAAACATACCTTTGCTATTTCTTAAGAACCTGATGTAATATAGCAATTTGGTTTGCAGATTCGAAATTAGTGTGAAAAAATGACTTATAATCACTACTTCATTTCTAAGAAATAAAAACCTTGTAATTCAGTGTAGTTGGGATTCATTTTAGAAAATATACAAAATTTTGAACAAAATAATTAAATTGAGCAATTCTCAACTTAGAAATGATGAAGATTATGACCTGGCAACAAGTATTTATGGTTAGCGAAAAATGTAGACAACCGGAAATCGGTGGGAAAACATGAACATAGCTGAATTTTAAAGATTTTGTGGTACAAATTGTATTTATCGGTTTTGTGTTGAAGACCCAGTAAAAGCCCTATTAATCTACTGATTTTTGAAGCCAACTACATTCATTGGGAAATTATTTTCAATTTTATTTCTCATGAGATATGTATTGTTCTTTCTTCTTTTTTCCAGCAACCAAAATGCAAATGACGATAAGCAAAGCAACAGAAGTAAATAGCAAATATCATCTCTAAAATGTTCACAACTATTATCATTGCTTTTTATACAATTTACTTAGTAGCAAAGTTATTAAAAATGAAAACGTATCTTAGTTAATTAATAATTTTTAAACAATGAGGATTTAAATAAATTTTGTTAAGTGTGTAAAAAATTGTATAAATAGCAAAGGATTGTAGTAGTTGTCGTTACTTTTACAAATAAATATACATATTATACATTATTTCTATCTTACTTTAGAACTTGAACTTTTTGAAATAAATTAAAATATGAGAGTCACAAAATTAATTTTTTGCGCAGTAATTGAACGCTGATCGAACTTTTTCTCTTGCCTCTTGTACCACCGTCATAAGAGGAGCGTGAGCCGCCGAGGGCCTTTGAATTCTATGATTCACTCTTCGTCTTCAGCTCCTGAAGATTTAAATTAATTTGTGCTTCACACAATTTTGGGGATTCGTCGTCCGTCACTTGTCCTTCTTTCCGATGCCGTTTTACTGTCAAGCAGGACCAATCAAAATCTGTTGTGTAGTCAGATTCTATTATGCGTGAAAGCGCTGCTTTGCCATCTTTCTCTGATTCATTGTTGATTCTGCCGGAGTCGACAAAGGTACTTACATATGTTTACTTCTTATTATGTTGTCAAGTATAAAATTTGTAGACATGATTACAATAAATTCAAATAGTTATAATTTGGCAATGACTTGACATTTTGTTGCGCAGTTTTTTGTTCGATTGCTATATTTCTTGGATATTGAACACATGAAGAAAATTTAATTAAAATTATTGATAAATTGTTTTAATTATCAGAATTTTAAAAACGTTAAAAAGGGTAGAAATTAGAACTATTATGAAATACGAGTTTCTACGTGGAACATCAGCATCAAAAAGCATGCGAAACATCAATAATGTATTCGGACGCAGTGCTACTACTCAGTAGACAGCCTTAAATTGGTTTAGAAAATTCCTAAAAGGTAATTTTAACCTCAAATAAATAATGAGTCTCGGGGTCGCCAAGGAATGCAGGGAGACAATGACGGGCTGAGGGTGACCAGTTAGTCATACCAATTCAAAAGTGCTCAGTATTTATTGCCAATGCTTGCTGTTTCAAAGCAAACAATATTGAATAACCTGGCTTGTATTAGTAAATGTTGGACAAATGGATTCCATATGAGTTGAAGGAAAGCAGAAACAAAAGCGTTTGGATGCTTGCTTGATGATGCTTTATCGTTATAAATGTGATGACATTTTAAATGGAATCGTCACTTATGAAGAAAATTTGATATAATATGATAATCGCAAACGTTCAGGAAACTAGATGAACACAAATGGAAGCACAAAAACCAAGTCCAAGTTACAGCATTCACATTGTTTGGTAGTTTGTCGCAGGTATAATCCATTATGACTTCATGAAACTTGAATCATGGATCACATCAGATGTTTAATGAAACCAAATAAAATATATGAAGCGGAAACTCAAAGAAAAAAACCCTTGTTTAGTAAACAGTTCACCTCCCATCTTGCTCCACGACAATACAAAAAAACTGCAATTAAGACCTTAATAATACTACAAGAACTTGAGTTTGAATTCCTGCATCATTCTCCAAACTCACCAGATTTAGTCCCAGCTGACTATCATTTCTTCTTCAAATTGAGCAGCTTTTAGTAAGGTAAAAAATTCAATTCCAAAGATTCCGCAAAAATGGCCTTCCATGGAAATTATAGATTTTCACCTACTAAGTGTTTATTTAAATGGCATCAACAAGCTGCCACTCAAATGGCAAAAATGTTTCAATATTGTAGGTGAATACTTTAATGAATGACATAAATATTTGCATTGGTAAATTATCAATAAACTTTACCTTTAGTTCTACAAATTTCAAACTTGACGACCTAATACATCCAGCAATATAGCCCATCTTTTACTAATCTCAGTCACACGAAAGACACCAAAATTTATCTGTGCTCCATTGACCCAAAACTATACCACTGAATGTTTCGCTAGAAAGACCCACGCAGGAAGATGATGACCACTCACATCGAGTTACACCTAAATACCATGTTTCACCACAGTTTACAGAGAAAGATCTGCAACCTCTCGAGTGATCTCTCCATTCGATCGAATGTGACTAACCATTTCTTTTATAGGGAAATTCAACACCCAGCATCTAGTTCCTTTAACACATGTCATGTGATCCGAACTTCAATTACTGACAGTTATGCTTTGCTCTCAGGAATTTCTCTTGCATCTCAATTGCGACATGCTACCATTTTCTGGATTTTGATTTTGATGCGCGCAATCGATTTTGAAATATTTTTGAACAACAATTAAAGTATGAAACCGTTCCGTTTGTGACGGATATTCCTCTGGAAGTGCCGATTTTGCCATTTCCTTTCGTTGCAATAAAAGTAATTCTTACTAGAGCGGTAGAAAGGTAGAAAGGTAGTCGTTGTTAGTGAAAGCAACTACTGCTATTGTTTTTATGAGTACTGCTCCATAGCCGTATATGATGAGCTGTGCATGCGACTCTGTGATTAGTTCTCTCCTTGTTGTAGTATTCTTACTTGATGCAGAAGTGAGTTGATTTCCACTTCCTCTGTGAGGTCCGTCAAGAAGGCATGGCGTTCTTAGCCAAGGAAAATTATTGTTTCTAGTCGCTGTAATACAGGCATAAATTCTTCAAATATATTTGCTTTGACCGTTTTGCAGTTTCTTTGATCACTGGTCAGCAATCTATTACAATGGACGATTATGTAATGGGAGTAATATTGCTGGACATATGGAGGTTTGTAAATCGGAGGTGAAAACAACTAATTTTAAAATATTGTGCAGTAATTTTAAAATTATTGGGAAAGAGTTACTTGTGAGGCATTATTGATTAAATCGCTTAATCCGTCCATTAATATCCAAACAAGTCTCTCTTCCAATTTGTTGAAAATATTTAATTAGTTATTACGCAAGATGTTTACATAATCACCTTTTTGCTATATATATATTAGGTGTACAACTAATTAATTTCGTATTTGTTACGAAATAACCTTATATTCGTATTTGTTACCTCATTTCATATTTGTTACCTCATTTCGAATTTGTTACTAACCTCATATCTATTTATGTAGTCAATAGTCAATTTTATTGAATTTTAGTAAACACACAAATTTTTTTATTACAGTCAAAATGTCAAATTACTTTCCAACAAAACAGAATTTGCGGGAGGTTTGCTTTTGTTCTTTAATTTAAGGAAAAGTGCAACAGAAGCAATTATCAATTTATTCGAGCGGTGTCCACTAGAAATAGATCTCAAGTATTGTCCAAATAGTACTGATAATTAAGTTATTAGCAATGTGTGAGTTTTCTTATGACAGATAAGGAGGTAGATCTCTTTAATCTTATTTTAGTCATGATAGACATAACAAAAAGATATCTAGCCATAAAAATTTATTTTTTCAAGTTTTTCTTATCGAAGGTTTGAGAAAAAAATTTTGAATCCCTCCAGCGAAGTCCTCCCATCTGGGGGTCCTTTGGCTTTCGAGGGATTAAACATACATCATGAAATTATCGGTTCCACAATATCTTTTGACAAAACAAATTGTGACTGATTCGTAAGTCCAGGTTTTGGATGAGCATTCTGAGACCTATCATGATAAAATTTGTTAGTAAGTATGTAAATATTTGTTAGTAATTTGTTAGTAAGTATAGTAAATATGCCAGAAATCCTTCCTATCAACCTTAATCAAGGTCAAGAATAGACAGACGCCATATTTATTTATATAAATGTTTATGTATGTTATTTTATGTAACAAAAAATTAAATTGCGTCTGAAAAAATATTAAATATTAATTATTTATATTTTCAATTGTTGGTGAAAATGCAAAAACCATTCCCATAAAAATTATTAAAAAACATGCCCTCTTCCATTGTTTTATAATAATAACGGAATGCATATGTAAATTCGTCTATTGTTTTAAACAAGAAAAGTTTCAAAATAAAAAAAATATTTTAAACCAATCATAAATCAGTACTTCGATTACTTACAAAAAATAAAATAATAAAAATTATATTTTTATTAAATTTTATTTTCAAACAATAAAATAATTTGAACTTTAATTGGTAACCATGCAACAAAAACAATAGAACAATAACGATTAAAACAATAAACACGTAACTAAAACAAAAAATACAATAATAATGAAAAATTAACAATAGAAAATTATAAAATCGATATATTTTGGTTGATTTTGAAATTTAAATGGAATTTAAACTACCGCATAACGACTGCCGAACGATATTCAAGTGTCATAGGACAGAAATGTTTCAATTTAGATTCGGTAAGATTGATGTCATAATTGGCAAGCTTATAACGTTCGGGAATAAAATAATCGCTCGATTGAAAATTTTGATCACTCATATTTCTAATTATGAGGAATATTTTAAATTGTATGAATGTATTGATGATGTATGTTGATTTAAGTATGTTAAACATAGAATGGTGATTCTCCCACCCCGATGGGAATTGGTATTTTTAAATATAAAGTGGTTGACTATTCGAACATAATTAAAATAATAATTTGACAAGCTTATGTTTTTTAAATTGACAATTCAAATTAAGTTTAATATTTTTAATAAAATTTAAATTCAATTTCAATAATTTGATAACATTCTGTTGTCTAAATCAAAACAGTTAAGACGAGTGACAAATTTATTTTTAAATAAAACTCCCCTTCGACGATCCACCGATTAAAACAAATGTATATTTATTTTCCTCGAATTACACTTTCTTTATTATTTTGGGTTTTTATAAAGAAAGAGTTTAAAATATTCTTTGTAATTAATATTTTTAAAAATTAAGTATTTTAAAAAGATTTTGAAAAATTTTTCGAAATATCATGATTAAAAATAGAAATAAGATATCAAACGGTGAAAGATCTTCTGAGAGTTGTAATGACTCTGATAGTAATAAAAATTCAAATGAGACTTGTCTCAATGTTCTTAAACTAAAAATTCGTTTTTAGTTAATTAACGTTTCTCTTAAGATATGAATATTTTCCTGTTTATCACTCTGATAAAAGTCTGTTACAAATTATACTCTATTTGCTCGATCAAATTCACAAAACAAGAAGAATAGGTATTTCTATTGTTACAATTCATCATTGAGTCGTTTAGTAAATTATCCGTCGACAATTTATTTTGTATTTCCATTTGAAACTCATTTTAAATTTGAATTATCTGACAAAGCTTTTCTAATGAAAATAGTGAGATAACAATTTATTTTATTTACACGAGCTGTTAAGCTTATTTGTCAAATTCTGTCGAATAAAACAATTTTCCGACTTTTCAGCTACATGCCTCCCTTAGCTTCAAGGCACAAATGCATATGCCGTCTGTGCACTAGAGAATTACGCTCTTCTCTGGCGCTTTCACTCCTATGTACACATAATCTGCGACGAATTATTTATTTAAATTATCTTTCATTTAAAAGTCACGATTAAATCTAAAGCTCAAAATTAAAAATAATACTAAATCCATTTTTAATTTCAAGTTCTTGCTTTAAATCATTAATTTTATTTTATTTATTCTAAAATAATATACTTTAAGTTTTTAAATTATTTAATTTCGATCAGCAAAATGAAAATCAACTTAATCCTCATTAAAACAATCTATTAATAAATTCTTGATTCGAAAATTGAAATAATCATATATGAAGAGTTGTTTAAAGGAAGATTACAGTTACTTGATATGGTCGACATTGCTTACACTGTGTAACAAAATTTTTCGAAAGTTTCTCCCGTAAACGGTTTTCAGAATTTTTCGATACTTTTAAACATGCTGGTTTTAATTTTTGTTATCGGTTTTCTTTTTCCGTCTCCGAATTAATCTAGGAATTAAAAAAAAGAATTTAGCAAAAAAATCCTCATTTTTTAATTTTTTTCGTTTCAGATTTGTTGTAATGACCAGAAAATGTTCCACAAGAAGTTATAGTTCAAAATATTAATAGCAAAGAAGCTCAAACTGACAAGAATAGCATAACAGTGGATTGTAAAGTCATGTGTGAACAATCAAAAGTGAAAGTTTGGACGAGACTGTCATTTATGTTGTGTGCTATTGTCTCTAATCAAAAACCAAAGGTAATCCCTATCATTGGTATAATCCCTATCTCACGCTCCTTGGTACCTTTTCTCCATTGTTTACATATCCTGGTGGAAGCATTTCCCCTGTTCCTCGCTAAAGTTACCAAGGTTTTCCCGAAACCAAGGTAGATGCGAATGCAAATAAGGAAGTTTCACCGACATTCTGCAGCCCAGTTTTTCGAGGTGTTTGAGCGAATCACTGATCAATAGTTCGTACTCATCACTCTTCTTATTTCCAAAGAATTCTTCCACAACTTTCCTAAAGGCTCCCCAGACATTCCTTTCTTTAGGAGTCATCTTCTTTTCAAGTCCTCTGAGTTACTTGTAATTCTTTAGAGTGAAGCACGGGAGCTAAAGATGATGTTGGGATAAATAAGAATTTTTCAATCTCTGTGATTTTTAAATTTGGAAATGTCTACCATACAGTAATAACAATCATTGTGGTGATTTGTTGGCTCTCTCAATATCCGAGGGATTCCAAAAGGCATGCTGCTGAGATTACCATTTAGCCATTTTCCTAAATTTGACCGGCAAGTATCACAAGTGAAATGTGGTGCCCATGATTTGTCTTGATCAGTGACAGAAACATCAAAGTAAGCCCCATAAGCAGTGCATAATTTACTACCAGTTGAAAATGCATATTTTCGTTGTTTTAGAGCTATATAATACCCGCATATATAGCAAAAGGAGTCGTGGGAGATTTAACAAGCCAGCTTGTTCGTCATGGTAGGCAATTGAAAATACTTAATAATGTAAATGAGTTATTGATACGTTTAAACAAAAGGGAAGTCTATTGCGTATTAAACTAAAACAAAAAAATAGAAAATAAAGAAAATATTAAATAGCGGCAAATAATTAGATGGCGTGCAAAAAATGATATCATATTCATAATCAGTATACTCAAATTGTGTAAGAAACATAGAAATTGTTTTGCGGGAAAAAATTGTTACACAATATTATTTTCTATATTTTATCAAATATTTTGTTAAATGCTTTAAATTTGAATATGAGTCAAAATTAAAAAATCATAATAAAAAGTAAATGAAAAATGTTAATTTAGATTTTAATTTGCAGGTGATCTTCATAACTAATAAACTGTCGAGATATTTCTCAAATAAATCAAAAACTCCATCGAGTATCCAAGCTAATCTAATATATTAATTTATATGTCACAAGTGTGAATCATTGTACGTTGGAGGAACACATCGTTATTTCTGCACTACAATAGCTGAACACACACAATTAAGTAGGAATCACTTGATTCTCGATCACATTAAAAAAATGCAAAAATAGAGATTAAGTTAACTATGAAAATGAACTTACAGTCTTGAAGAAAGATTTTGACACATCATGAGAGAATAGTCATTGAGGCATTATTAATAAAGCATTTAAAACCATGCTTAAAATGTCTAAAGTGAATCAATCAATCGCATTAAAATTTTTTAATATTAAAAAAAGATTTGTTGAGTAATAGTCAATGTGTCATATATTCTTTTTTGTTTAACTATTAATAATATTATTTTTACTAAATACTTGTAGTATATTCCACATCCTATTCTCTTCAGTGATTAAAAAGACAAAATCTCCATCCTCTTTCAAAATTACAAGTTTTCCAATTCTTGATTAAAGGAAGAAGTTCCGTGTGATATGTAGTCCCTAAAAAGGAAAAGGAAGTAGGTATATTTCCGAAGTTTCATAGAAGTCAAATCAGATGCGAAATAAGAATTCGTCCCGAATATTAATGAAATATTAATGATTTTTTTTCTATATTTTCAATTTTCCCTTTGAATATTTTTTTCTTTTCTGTTTTTATTTAATTTCCTCTGGTTATTACAATAAACCGCTAATTACTCACTGATTTGTGATGCAAATGAACGATAGGACAATAAATTATTTATTTGTTTTAATCTTCAAAGTAACATAAAGAAATTAATTTGTTTTCAGCGTTATTTAATTAGGCAATTACTAAATAAAATGATTTAGATTGATTTTCTAACTGATGAGTTTTGTAGTTTAGAATGTAAACTTAATATAACATATAAATATATATGCAAAGTGCAAAGTTTTCTCTCGATTAAATCGAGAATGTTGTATGTATTGCAAGCTAATCTGGTCTATAAATCTAATTGTTACGAATGTCACAACTCGTACATCGGAGAGACAAATCGTCATCTCAGATCTTTGATTAGTGGACATTCATAATCGTGTTAGTGACTTCTGGTCTTTTTGTAAGAATAGAACATCATCTAACACAAAGTAACACCGTTTAATTTTTTGCACAAGTTTGAACTTCAGTTAATGGAAGTGTTCCACGCAGATATGAGTTTTCATCATACTATTCGAATTATTTCCGTTTTGTCCCAAAGTTATAATAAAAATTAAAGTAAAGCCATCTTGATTCTTAAAATATTCAAAGATTATACTTTCGTAGTTATTATTTATAATATACAACTTTAATAAATTTTATTTTATATTGTTTTAATTAATTTATAAATGTATTAAATTAATAACTCTTGAAAATATTAAAAAATAATTTATAGAAAATATAGAAACATATGTGATATATATATATATATATGGATATATTTTTATTAACTTTTGATTTGGTTTTGTTTTTATTTTACGTTTAGAAAGTTGAAATCTTTAGAAGGCATTGGATATTTCATTTTATTTACCGAACTTGAAATCGAATCATTAAATGAATATATATTGTTTGCGCGAAAGCGGGCGCAGCGTGATCGCGGCCAAAATGCTCTGGTGATGGGGATGTGGAGACTCTGGGACGAGGGGGAGGAGAATGAAAAAGAATGGGACCCATTCGATCAACATTCATTGTCATCTTGCTCGCCGCTTCTACGATCATCTTTTTCTCATCTTTCAAAGTGAAAAACGTCGGCAGTACCGGCCAACAACAATCCAAATTGACTTGGTCGTGCACCCGGTAACTAAACTGCTTGAGCCAGTCGAGTGCCGTGTTTTTGATTATGCAAACACGCCTTGTCGTTCACACCGTCCTTTATCATTTTACAATTCGATCATTTTATCACTGCAAATCGGCAATCTCTGGATTCAAGACTACACATAAAAATCCCGAGTAAGCATAGATCGAATTGATAGTTTTATTTATTTAAATTTCAGGCTTTCCACAATTTTTACTCACACAGAGTGCCTCAGTATCACTAGAGAACCTTCACTACAGAATCGTCAGAACATGTAAATATATCATTGAATTAATTCATTGAATTATTTTGGCCACGATTATTATTAAGAACACCAACATGGCTTTTCGAACTTTTATTTTCAATACAATTAGAATTGTATTTTGGACAACTCTCAGCAAAGCTTTAGTAATTCGACATTGTTCTAAATTGATGAATTTTAGTTAATGTTTTAATAAACAATTATTCGAACAAAATTTTCATTATTTTCAGATTTTATTTTTAAGGTTCAAATTTTGTAATTTTAGTAATAATTTAATCTACATATTAATTTATTTAAAAAAATGATTTTATGTAAAGAAAGAACATTTATTTAATTTAAAACTTAGTTAAAACTATTTACTTTATTTAAATTTTTAATATTAAAATTTGAAACGATTTAAAATTTTTAAAGTTTTTTTAAATATCTTATGCTGTACTTTAAAATGCAAGTTATACTCGAATAATTATTTATTGCGAACATCCAAAATATCAATTTTCCATCTGGGTGGGAGAAACACATTTCCAAATACTAAACTCAACATACGAAATTCAACAAACCAATTTCAACATACCAAATTTAAAATATTCCTCACATCCCCTCGATTTAAATGACTTTAGCCATTCACATTTCTGATCAATATTCTACCATCATCTAATTGTATCTCGTTACTTCTATCATGTCGTTGGTTCTTTATTGTAACTGGGCCTGTGAGGAATGTTTTGAATTGTGTGTTGATATTGTGTCTGTTGTATGTTGATTCGGATTGTGCCTCACCTACACAGATGGATGATTGGTATTTTCTTTGATTTTTACTAATTAAAAATAATTTAATTTGATTTTAAAGTAAAAAGATTTAAAATAATTTTTGAATGTATTATTTATTTTTTAATGTAATTTAAAATTTTAATATATTAGGTTGGTCGAAAAATAATGGCGGTTTTGGGAAACAAACTTCAAAGACGTGCAACTTCACAGAAACAAAAATTTATTAATCAAAGTATGAACCGTTGGTATCAATACATTTTTGCCAACGAGAAATAAGTTGTTTTATTCCATCAGAATAAATTGCATCGGTTCTCGAAGCGACGAATTCTTGGAAGGCATTTTGAGCATCATTTTGGTTTTTGAAAATTTTTTCACGTAGGAAGTTGTACAAATGCCTGAAAAGTAGAAGTCCGTTAGTGAGAGGTCTGGGTAGATGAAGCAGGGTTTCATAGCCCAACTCATTAAGCTTTTGAAGAGTAACTTTTGAAATATGAGGTCTAGCGTTATCATGAAGAAGGATGGAACTTTTTCGATTGACCAATCCCGGACAAAGGGTTTTCAATTTTTTATGCATTTCATCAATTTCATGACAGTACCTCTCCGCTATGATTGTTTCACCTGAATTCAAGAAACTATAGTGGATGATTCCAGTCTCACACCACCAAACTATCACCATAACCTTACTGGGTGTTAGTTTCGGTTTTGGAAAGTGTTTCGGTACTTCATCTTTGTCCAACCACTGTGCAGATCGACGTCGGTTATCTCACAGGATCCATTTCTCATCACAGGTAACAATACGATCAAGAAATGGATCGTTTTTATTGCGAAGATGATTGGCAGAACAAATTTCATAGCGTCGGTTCTTTTGATTTTCATTCAAATCATGTGGAACCCATTTATTAAGTTTCTTGATTTTTCGAAGTTGTTTTAAATGATTCAGGACTGTTGAATGACTAATGCCCAACCCATCTGCAAGTTCTCTGAATGTTGTACGGGGATCTGTTTCCACCATTGTCCTCAAATTGTCGTTGTTCACAGCAACTGGACGACCACGACCTTCTTCATCTTCAAAGTTTTCATCTCCATCAGAAAATTTTCGGAACC
>MQRK01214121.1:31892-42395 GCA_001938485.1 Girardia tigrina | reverse complement strand
GGAGGATTATTCAAAACGATGGTTACTTGAGGAAAGTAGTAAAACAAAAAAAATATGTATTAAAATAGAAACATTTCAAAAGAACACGGAAATTTCTAATTTCCCAGCGGCAAATCCGTCAGAACATTCGTTAATTCGTTCTCGACTGCTGCCACAAACCCTGGAAAATTTGGATCAAACAAACACATTTTGATAAAATGATTTAAATGTTCGTTTGGCCACTCAGAAATACGGCGATATTCATCTCCGAGTTGCTGGTACAGTTCCCTCACACCGATCGACCGGCCGGTCGTTTCTTGTTGCGACTGAAAACCCCCATCCGATCGGATCGATACGAAATTTTTCAACTCGCGAATGCAGTCCAAACATTCGTCTTGAGATTTGAATTCCACACAAATCCTACGAAAATTCTTTTGATATTTAATCAACATTAACAAGTCCTTGTCTAAATTTGGAGGAAAATGTCAGAGATAAGATAGTACACTTATTTTTACAATTTTATTGTAAAAATTTATCCAATCATGTATTTGAAGTATAAATATATAATTTAATCTAGAAAAACAAATACTACTTATAGCGATATGAATAAAATTTGTTTATATATCGATAACCATTTGAGAAAACGATATGTTTACTCTATTGTTCCACACTTGTCATAAGTAAATAAAGAAAATAAAGTATAAAATAAAGTATAAATGTCATAAGTAAAGAAGGTATTGAGACAGATAAAACAAAGATTGATGCAATTAGAAAATTTCAAAACCCATCATGTATCAAACATTTAAGAAGCTTTTTGGGTTTGACGAATTACTACAGGAAATTCATAAAGGATGTCGCTAGATATGCAAAGGTTTTAGAAGGCTTATGTGGTAAGAGCAAGGATAAAAAAACTGATTTGGACTGAAGAATATGATGAAGCTTTTTAAAAATTAAAAAGAATGATTATGACACCAATTTTGGTATACACTGATTTCTCAAAAGACTTTATAATCGATTCAGATGCAAGTTTTGATACAATAGGAGCGGTGCTATCACAGAAAGACATATGTGGAAGAGAAAGAGTAATTGCATATGGCTCTCATAAAATGAATAAACATGAACTTGGTTATTGCATTTCAGGGAAAGAAGTGCTTGCAATTTATTATTTCACTCAACATTTTTAACATTTTTTGTATGGGAAAAGATTTTTGTTACGAACGGATCATAAAACTATCACTTTTATGATGACTACGAAAAAGGCTATTACACCACAGTTTCAAACATGGATAAATTTTCTTAGTGGCCTTGACATGAAAATAGAATTTCGGAAAGGTGAGAAACATTCAAATGCTGACGCGATGTCTAGAAATTCTATCGAATTGTGTAGCCAATGTCAGACGAAGCATGAAGAAGCCAAGAAAGGAAAGATCAAGACGAGAATTCTTGCATTGAACGAAGAGTCAGAGGGTTTCAAATGGCAAAAGAATAATGAAGAAATAAAACAAATTGTTGAAGATATCAGAAAGGGGAAAATGATGATAGGACACTAAAAAATGAAATCGTGGCAACTCAGGACAATAAATACTGGATCCCAAAAGAAAAACGAACAGATTTTATTGATGAGATGCACAAGCTGTTATGCCATGCTGGTAGTAGAAAAGTCTATAACTATCTTCGAGAAGATTTTGACATGGAAAATATGAGGAATTTCATTAAAGAAATAGTCCAAAGTTGTTTAAATTGTCAAGAAAGAAAGACATTAACAGCGAAAACGAAAGAAAAACATATAAAATTGTCGGCATATGAACTCTTCCAGAAAATATACATGTACTTCTGTGGGCCATTCAAAAGAAACATAAACGAATATCAATACGTACTTGCAATAGTAGACCAATTCTGTAGATATATTAGCCTGAATGCAGTTGCTAGTAAAGATGAAAAACAGTTCGTAGAGTGATATTGGACAGATGGAAATGGAAATTTGGACCTCCAAAGGAAATCCATGTTGATAGAGGAAAAACATTTGAATCGGCTTTGTTCAAAGATACAGTTAAAAGGTTCAAAGTCGAGATAATCTATTCAAGTCCATTTCAACATATTACAAATGGGATAGTGGAAAGACAATTTCGAACAATCAGAGATGCTATAAATATTAGAATGAAGGACGGAAACCACAGAGATTGGACAGAAGTTTTGTCGGAAATAGAATTTATGTTGAATAGTACAGTTCAAGCTACGACAGGTGTTTCACCTGCTGAAATAATATTTGGGAGACGATTAAAACATTGGTGTAAGAACAATAAAGAAACTAATGGAAACCAAGTTAATGTCGAACAAAATGTGGAGACAAAAAGAGTTTTTGAAGTTGGAGACAGAGTGTTGATAAAAAAAGAAAATATATCAAAAGAAGATGACCGTTACATGGGTCCGGCAATTGTGTTGAAACGAAATCACGAAAGGAGTTACGAATTACAGCTCGAAGATGGTAGAACTTTTATTAGAAATGTCGAATGGCTAAAGCCATTTAAACCGAGGGGGATGTGAGGAATGTTTTGAATTATGTGTTGATATTGTGCATGTAGAATATTGATTCGGATTGTGCCTCTCCTACACAAATGGATGATTGATATTTTCTCTGATTCATACTAATTAAAAATAATTTAATTTAATTTTAAAGTAAAAAGATTTTTAAATAATTATTGCATGTATTATTTATTTTTAATGTAATTAAAAATTTTAATATATTAATTTAATATGTTCTATTTTTAAAAAAAATGTTTAGATTTAATTTTAACCAATTAGATTCTTTATAATTAATAACTGCTATTAACAGATTTTCATTTACTGAATTTAATTAGTTTGAAGGCAGAAAAAATTGATCAAGAGAGATGTCAAATAGTGAATGAGCTTGTGATATTAATAAATGTTGTAAACCTCATATTGATGTTGTTAATACAGGGTATACATTCTACAAACTGGGTGGACAGTGTGAGACTTTGACATTCGATTTAACTCAGAGCAACGACAGAAAAATTTGGCAATTAAGTTTTTTCACATTGACAAATGTCGAATCTCTGGTAAAGCGAGTAAATATAAATAATGAGAAATAAATCGACAAATAAGTAACAAAAATACACTTTTATTAAAACAACAACAATAATATTTGCAAAAACGGCAGCATCATGAACGAGTTCATATTTTGATTTGTTTTAAATACAAAAATATTTTTTCTTCGTTTTTATATTTTCTTCAATCGATCGAATCACTTGTAAATCAATACGGATGGACGTATAATAGTTATATAAATGACAAGACGCCAATATACGGTGTGGAAGAATCAGACGCAACCACGACACAAAAATCGGTGGCCAGGAACTTCCCGATTTGTAAAGCGTTCCTGTACAACACATTTTCACACGAGCCTTTATTGATATTCCAAACCATTATTCGGCGCATATCTCCTGCGGACACAAGTCTTGAGTCGTCTAACAACTTGATGTGTCTGATGATGCCTAAATGTCCGGCCAACTTGAATAACTGACAACCATCCCAATTCCAAACATATATACATGAATCGGATCCAGCTGCCAGGATTTTAGAATCACTGATTTCCAAGCAATAAATCTTGCGGAAAAGGATTATAAAAATCACCAAATATTTAACATAAATAAATATTTTTTTGTAAATAAACCGCTGTACGATCGTTGGACGTGTAACATAAGAACCAAGCTCATAGAAATAGAAATATAGCAAAGCCAATTGTAAACTGTCACGTCATTTGTAGCGTTTTTTCTCATAAGAAAAAATGATCTTATTGTATTCGATTTGTCAGTAAAATGTATTTGGTATACAGATATAAAAGTTCGTTTTTTTACGATTAAAAAAATTAAAATTCCAAAAAAAATTTGATTCAACTTTTATTAACAACAACCATTACTAATAACAACATTATTCCAATTGATTGGTAATTTATGGATTCCATCAAAAGGGAATTTCGTTTATTTCGATGCAATCCATTTCTCGAGCAATTTTCGCACTTCTTCGTGTTTTGTGAACTTCTGTTCCGCCGATCCGTGAGCCATTGATCGAAATAAGTGATAATCCGATGGAGTAATGCCAGTAGAGTAGAGCGGGTGGCTTAGGATTTCCCTTTTAATTTCTTTTATTGTATTTATGACCGGTTTTGTAACATGATGTCTCGGATTGTCGTGAAGTAATATCGGGCACTCGTGTCTTGTGGTTCACTCCTGTCGTTTAGTGGCAACTTCTTTGTTCAGATTGATTAATTGCTCTCTATAACAAGCCGCCGTAACAGTTTCGTCAGGTTTCAGAAGTTCATGATACAAAATACCCTTCTGATCCAACCATATGCAGAGCAGTACCTTTATTCCATGGATGTTATGATTGGAGTTATCTTTGGCGCCTTTCCTGGATCTGTTTATGATTTCTTTTGTTTTAAATTATCGAAATAAATGTAATTTTCATCAGCAGTGATGAATGACTAGCGTTGCTGCCGATCAAGTAAAAGTTCGCACGTTGTTCTTCGATTTTCTTACTAGCGTTCAGTCAATTCATGCGGCATCTATCGTCCTTCTTTTTGAATCTTGCCCATGTCATGTAAGCGATTTGAAATTGTTTGCTGAGTCACACCAAACATGTCATTGTCTTCAAACTGCTGTTGTGGTCTACCGCGGTCTTTGTTGATCAGATCAAAATCGCCTTCTCTGAACCTCTTAAACCATGTATGACAGGCTCTGGCAGTGATTGTATCTTCGCCATATACTTCAGCAATCATTTTTTTAAGAATCGATGTCACTTTTCTTCGAGTTAAACATGAATGAAAGAACATCCAGCAAATGCTCTTTTGTTGGAGCTTCGGTAGTCATTTGTAAAATTACAATAAAATTTTATATCCTAATTTTTTTTAAAAATACAAAAAGTATTAGATAGCGCTTAAAACACTCTGCATTATAGATACAAATAAATGTTATATTAAGTTTATTAATGGAATAATATTAGACAAAGTGAAACGAACTTTCATATTTGTACACATTATAGTTTCCGCTTTTCTTGAAGGCGTATATTAAAATAATTGAGATAACTTGTGATATCGACCAGAAATGCTAGTTGACAAATCCATTGAAAATTTGATAATTCGTGTTGATTTTTCCTTTATCATTTAAAAACATTTCAATTTCTAGTCTTTAATCAGAAAATTTCTTTAATCTTGCTCCTCGGCTCAACAATCGTACATCGTTTAGATACACTACATCTTCATAATTTCCACCTATTTCTTGCAAGAATTCCCGATACGCAAGGTGATTCAAACCATTTCGACTGATGAATATGACTGTATTTGCAGAAAGAGAATGTTGATGTATAATAGTATTATACTACTACTATACTATACTGTTGTTTCGCTTCTCAAATTGTCATATTTTATGTTGTATATGATAAAAATTTCCAACACTTGAGAATATATATAACTTCACCAAAGTTATGTCCATTGATGCTTTTCAGAGTTGCAAGTTCTTCCGTCACATTGAAATCTTTTTCACTACCTCGTATGAAAATTAATAATTGTGCATTACTTATCTTTCGTCCAACGCCATGAAGAAATGTTCAAATTTTGTGGCGGTAACGTTTAATCGATCTAACAAATTACTCGATGTCTTCGATTCGCCGAACTACTGTACGTGCGGAAAGACTAATGTCTTGAAAATCTTTAATTTTTTCGTGATAAATTTCTTCAACGGTAGCAACAATTCCTTTCCTAACAAAACATTCATCGGTGAATGGAATAATATTAGACAAAGCGAAAGGAACTTTCATATTTGTACACCTAATATTTATGTATAGGTTTATCACACTTCTTTATGGCTACCAGACGCTCTCAAGACCTCACAACCTATATATTTTGGGATAGATCTTGTTTTTCCTGTTACAGATCGATATAATAACTCAAGGTCCCTCAAGGTCATTCGAGTGTCTAATTTTCTCAGTTTTAATCTCGGAAACTTACATGTTGATAAAATTTACTTCTAATGATATTTTTTTTGTCTGTGTGAACTTTCAAATGCTAATAAGAAAACTTAGGAACATGTTCTATAATCATATTCTCAAAAAAGCTTTAACTGAAATATTTAATAATAATATTAAATGATTTTTTAGTGAACCAAAAGTCTTTTCGTATTTTCTACGTTTTTTTGTTCAATTGTTTCTTATTATCAAATAAAGATATTTTATATACATGTGTTACATGTTTTTAAAGCTCTTGAACTGCTCTATCACAATATATATTAAAACTTCCAATTAGTCGTTAATATAATTTTTGTGGTCTTTTAGAAAAATCATGGAAAATTTTGAAATTCGTGTTCTTTTACGCCATTACTGGAAACAGGGCTTAAACGAAACTGCAGCAACAAAGAAGATATGCAAAGTTGAAGGCGATAATATGGTCTCAAATCGTACTGCACAAAATTGGTTCAAAAGGTTCAACGAAGGCGACATTGACCTCGGAGACAATGCACGTTCAGGCCGACCTATTACTGTAGATTTCGGAGCAATTCGTGAAGCCGTGGAGACAAATCCGTCAATCAGTACTCGCAGATTGTTGGCCGAACTCGATATTCCTCAAACATCCATTGTACGGCACCTTAACGCTCTTGGTCAATAGACGATGTCGAGAAGTGCCCCATGAATTGACACAAATTAAAGCCGAAAAGCGTTTCGAAACTTGTCAAAAATTGCTAGAAAATCCGCGCGATGACCTTTTCATCCGTCGAATTGTAACTTGTGATGAAAAGTGGGTTTACTTCAGTAATCCAGACCAACAAAATCAATGGTTGGAACCCGGACAAATGGCGAAACCGGTAGCGAAACGAGATCCTTTCTCAAGGAAGGCACTTTTGTGTGTTTGGTGGAATTTCGAAGGCGTGATTCACTTCGAGCTGGTTCCAAATGGTCGTACCATCGACGCGGACCTTTACTTCAGTAATCCAAACCAACAAAATCAATGGTTGGACCCCGGACAAATGGCGAAACCGGTAGCGAAACGAGATCGTTTCTCAAGAAAGGCACTTTTGTGTGTTTGGTGGAATTTCAAAGGCGTGATTCACTTCGAGCTGGTTCCAAATGGTCGTACCATCGACGCGGACCTTTACTGCGCCCAACTTGATCGAATGTATACGGCACTTGGCGAGAAATACCCCGCTTTGATCAATCGACAGTGAGTTCTTCTACAATAGGACAATGCAAAACCGCACTGCGCCAAACAAACAAAAGAAAAAATCGAAAATCTCGACGCCTTTGAACTTCTTCCACACCGCAGCTTCAATAATCTGGCCGAGGTCGAAAACGGGTGTCACCAGTTCTTCGCTTCTAAGAACAAGGATTGGTACCGCAGCGGGACCGCACAACTTGCCCATAGATGGGTTCAAGCTATAGATTCAAATGGCCTTTACTTTGAAACTTAAATGCTTTTTATTTGTTGTAAAATTATGTTTAAATTTTTAATAAAAATACAAAAAGACTTTTGGTTCACCCTAATATATTAAAAAAATATAAGACTCGATTAAAGTTTTAAACTTCAAAATATTAAAAAAAACTATTACAAAATTACCTCTTTTGATCCTTCTAAAGTATTTATAAGCAGAGACAGTTGCCAATTCCATATTCTAACGTTGCCATCAAAACATCCGGTAACAAGATAGTCATTATTCACCTTTAGACAACTAACAGCCTCGACATGATCTGACAATTGAGCTGCTAAAAATCCATTTTCAATATCCCACACCATGGCCGAACAGTCCCAGCTCCCAGTAAATAGCCATCGTTCAGTAAAAAAACAATAGCAGAAAATTTCATCATTATGACCACTTAGTGTATACAGTAATGAGTTCGATGAAAGTGACCACACCTTAAATTCACAAATGCATATTCAATAATATTGATATGAATATTATATTTATAATTGCGCTTCTATAAGAGATTTAGTGCATTGTAATAATAGGAATGACAATAATAAAACTTAGAAGGATAAAATATAATAAGACATCAAACATTGTTAGAGGAGACAAGAGAATATATAAGAACAAATTGATACCATGTGCTAAGTATAAGTTTGCTAAATAATGATACAAAAATGGATAAACAGTCATTGTTTTCTTCTAAAGGTTCTCTTGTAAGTCTTCTTCATCTTATGACTAACAAATACAAAGGGTTGTTAGGTAGAACACCGGATATAGAGAAAGGCTGCGAGTTTTCAAAAGTGAACGATATCCTCTAAGAGAAGACTTAGATAAACAATATTCTAAAAATCACTCCAAATATTTTATAATTTAAACATTGGAAAAATGAATTTTTGAAGGATCAAGTAAAGTTCACATCCCCTTAAAATTGAACTTCACATGAAATGTTAGAAGATAATCATGAAAAACTCACCATTCTTCATGATTGGAACTTTACCCGTTCTCCAGATGTTATGCGTTGTCGTCTGTGGGCATCAGGTAAAGAAATAATTCAAAAACTAGAATTAGTGTAATTGTTGCGTTCATTAGTCAAGATCAGTGCGGATATAATATTATTGTGATTAACCCAAGAATCATTTGGCGCTGTTGAACACTGACGTATCAATAGTCAAATAATTGGAAAGGAAATTTAATGGAACTTCTGTGCTGAAAGAAATTCATATGCCTCATAGCGAGCGCTCTCATCGAGTTCAAATCCTAAAGACCCATATTTCGAGATCATAGGTACAACTGCAATTAAACTGGGGGCACGAAAATTAAGTCTCAGAAAATTAAATGGTTTCTTTAGATAATAAAATTTGAAAAAAAAATAAAAAACTCCATTAAATTTTTGAAAAAAAATGAAAAATTCAAGTAAAATTTAGAAAAATTTGTTTTCACAAGATTCAACCGACCAATAAGATATAATTTACATTTTACTGAAATTTTTCATATTTCTAAAATTTACTGAAATTGATCTTTTCTTAATATTTATTATCTAAAGAAACTATTTAATTTTCCGAGACTTAAATTTCGAGACTTAATTGTCGTGCTCCGAATTAAACTATATTCTATGCATATAGAAGACTCGATAACTTGATCACAATGAATTTATCCAGACCAAGACTTGATAAATACGAAAGTATTGACTTATACTTATTGATAAATATGATAATCAATCAGGATTTGGTTCAACTAAACATTTTTTTCACAAGAGTCAACCGATCAATAAGATATAATTTATGTTTTACTGTATTTTCTATAAAGATGTTAGGGGCCGTTCATAAATTATGTCACACTTCTAAGAGGGAGGGGGTCTAAAAGTTTGTGACATTTTGTGACACGTGGGAGGGCAAGTATGATAATTTATGACGTTACAAAGATTTGTTAAGATAAAAATCAATGGTATAAAATCCTAAAATATTTAAGTGCAGGATTTTCATTTTAAATTGAGACTTTCATTTTAAATTGAGAAATTTTCACTTTAAATTTAGATTTTTTTCATTTTAAATTAAATTAAATTTTCAACATGCAGGCGAAACACTAGCCGATATATTTAATGGAGTTGTCATTGATAGCTATGCAGTAATTTCAGAATTTATCACTCCAAATGAATCAGAAATTATCACATCATCAATGAGTAAAAACATTCGAGTCAGCCCTTTTTAAAGAAACAGCGAATATATTTAAGGCTGAGATAGTATATTCCAGTCCTTACCACCACAATACCAATGGGATTGTTGAGAGACAATTCAGAACACTTAAGGATGTCATGAATATACTGATGAAAGACGAGGTCCACAAAGATTGGATAGAAATCCTGCCAGAAATAGAGTTTATGCTAAATAGCCCAATTCAGACAACTACAGGGATATCTCCAGCAGAAATAATTTTTGGTAGAAAACTAAGGCATTGGTGCAAAAACGCCAAGGAAAAAAGACATGTTGAGAAGGAAATGAATAAAAGCACGACACAAACTAAACGAGTATTCCGAATTGAAGATAAAGTGCTTATAAGGAAAGAAAACGTAACGAAGGATGAAGATCGATATATGGGCCCAGCCACAATAAAGAACAGACAACATGAAAGAAGTTACGAGACACAATTAGATGATGGTAGAATATTGATCAGAAATGTGGAATGGCTAAAGCCATTTAAATCGAGGGGGATGTGAGGAATATTTTAAATTTGGTATGTTGAGTTTAGTATTTGGAAATGTGTTTCTCTCACCCAGATGGAAAATTGATATTTTGGGTGTTCGCGATGAATAATTATTCGAGTATAATTTATATTTTAATGTAGATAATTTTCTTCAAGTTAGTTCAGATTGTAAGAAGGAGTATTAAAACATTGAGTGATGGAATTAAGTGAAAGCAATACTATTGATCGTCATAGAGATAATCAAAATTGTCAATGTAATAAATGTTCTGTCAAATGTGTGAGCTCTCTTATAGAATGTTATGTAGATATATATATATATATATATATATATATATATATATATATATATATATAT
>MQRK01214117.1:4673-17193 GCA_001938485.1 Girardia tigrina | reverse complement strand
ACAGTTTTTAATATATCAGCAGATGAACTGAACAAAAACGGCGCACAGATAACGCAAATTGTGCCAGATATAATTGATTTTTTAAAAGACACCCAAGTGCCCGATTTATTTTGCACCTGAGTGTATAGTAGATAATATCATCTAGTTTCTCTTCAAAATGTTTCGGTTGTCTATACGGTTTTACCAGTACTGGTTCTCCATGCGTTTCTATCTTGTGTTTGGTTAACGAAGTTTTTCCAATATCCCATTTATCAGCCATGGATATTGATCTGTACTTTGTTAAAAGTTCCATTAGCTAATTGTCACTTGTACTATTGTACAATTCTCTTATTCTTTTTAATCTATCTTCATCAGAAGAGCTATCTCTAATTGTCAATATCCTATCGATATTTGATGCTTCTTTCTTCAGTTTTATTCTAAATTTATCAAAAAAATCTATACCAGCAATCATTTCTGATTCTATTTCTTTGACAACATAAAACTCTATTGTTTTCTGTACCCTTTCTATTATTACCTTTTGTTGTATCTCAGAGAAAGATGAGATTTATTTATTTGATTTTATATTGAAGTTCACTTTCTTCAAATTTTCTTTACGTCGGCCTGTCTCTATATATTTGATTCGAGTAATTTTTCCTATCATTTTCCCATTGATTTCTTCCATTATCTCATTTTCTTTGCTCGCGTTCCTTAAACCTATTCGGGTTTTCATAACATTGTGTTCTTATGTGTCTTTTTTTATTGAAATGATTACAAGTCACATTTGGACAATCTCTTTTAACATGTCCTTCTTCATGACATGCCCAACAAGTAATTTTTCTGACTTGAAAATTTCTTGTGTCTTCTGAAATTTCTCTATTCCACCCACGGTCTTGTTGTTGTCCTTTTATTTTCCACTGTTTTTCATTCATTTAATCTTTTTGTACTATATGCTGCCACCGGTGCGTTTCTTTTCTTTTTCTCATGTTCGAACATTCTTGTTTGTATTTCTTCAATCTCATCCTCTTTTCTGATACATTGAATGGTTATTTGTTTTTGTACATCATCATCATCTATCAAATTAACGTATACTAAATTCGATAGTTCTTTCTTGCCCAACTTTTTCTCTACCAATTTTTCTATTAGTTCGTCTGCCTTTCTAAATTTTAATGTGGGATCGCTGGAGCCAATTCTCAAATATCACATTTCTTTCATTAAATCTAGTATGGTTTTTTCCTTGCAGAACGCTGCTCTTAACTTTTCTTCACATGGTGTTGTTTCATATTTAATTATTGCCTCCGAGTCATGTATGGCGTGCCTAAAAGGATTTTCTTTTCCTCCGAAAATCTCATTATCTTAGCGTATCTGTTGAAGTTCTTTATAAATGCTCTAACTTTTGTCTCAGATCCGTCGAACGTTTCTGGACCTTTGATGTCCGGAGTAACGTGGTCGTGTGTCGCCATATTAAGAACACCAATTTGACTTTTCAAATTTTTATTCACAAAAAAATTTGGATTGTCCTTTAGACCATCTTTGTCAAAGCTTTCGTACGATTATATTCTAAACTAAATTGATTAATAAATTAATTCTTATTATTTTTTGCAAACGGAAACATAAATAATTTATTAAAATATTTACTCAAAACTTATTGGATAGAAATTAAAATAATTATGCAAAATTGTAGAAAATTAATTAACAAAAAGCCTTCAAAAATAGGTTTTTAAATTTCATATATATATATGAAATATATATATGAAATATATATATATATATATATATATAGAAAGTAAGTTAATAAAAAGAATGGAAAAATACAAGTTGTAGTTCGATTATATTCTTGTATAAGCGAGCTAACGCAACTAATAATGTTGGGCGAACTTTCTCATTCTAATTGTTATAATAAATGAATAGAAACGATAACGCTTAACTAATTATAAAAGGTTAATATGAATAAGTTGAAACTGATAAAAGAAGTAAAAAAGATATGATCTCAAAAGAGTTTTGTTTCAGAAAATGAGATATAAAGTAGCTTACGTGTAATCGATGAGATAAATGTCGGAGACGAACAATTACTAAAAAATAACTGTTTTTTGAGCAATTAATCAATTTCTTTAATGGGAAATCCGGATCCGGAACGATTTTTGTGGAATTTTAATTTGGTTGTATTATAAATATGGTTTTTCAGTGACAATTTTAAAGGAATTGTAAGCGCACAATATCGGGCCGATACGATTTTGTAACGTGCAATGCCGCGCAAATTAAGCGGAAATACTTGATTTAGTATATGCTAAACCAAGATGAGGATTTTCCGAAATGAGCGTTTTAAGGTACAGAAAGTTTGATATTATTCTAAGTGAACTTTTTAATTCTAAGATAAAACAATTTTTACAGTAAATCAAGAAATATTGGAAATTATATTAAAAGTGCAAATCGATTTTATTAGGAAAATTTTTATAAATAAATTTTTGAAACAGTAAATATAAGTTGTAAATAACTCCAAAACATAAACCAAGAAATATTTTCGTATGTGAAGAAGAAATTTCAATAAAAAAAGTATTTGTTTTAATTAATATGAAATCGTCGGATGCGATAAAACAATTAATCATTTCAAACTGAAGTTTTGATTATAGACAATGTTACATTGTTGAAATATAAAATTTATAGAAATCAGATCTAAAAATAATAATACATTCTTTTGATAATCATTGTAAACTTTTAGATTCAAAATAAAATAATGTATAAAATATTGAAAATAAAAATAAAATTCTGATATTTAAAATATAAAAATCCGAGGTTATTTTGAACAAATAAATTAATATTATATAGATATATCGATGTCTCAAATTTATTGTTGAAAAAAATGTGCATTTATCAATAAATCAAAAATTATAAAAAAAATAACTTAATAAAATAAAATACATTCACAAATGTTCGTTTAAGTTCACTTTGTAAAATTTAATTAATTTGTTAGAATTTTATTTTATATTATTAGAATATATGAGATTATCGGGTAATACGAAAAAATAAGAGAAAAAAATATAGAAAAAATATAAAAATTAAAAGAATCTAGTAGTGAAAAATCATTTATTTTAGATTTTTAATTAAAATGAATTACGTTTGGCATTAATATACATTACAATTAATATAAAATTTGAAATGAGGATTAAAATTATGATAAATTAATGTTATTAAAGAATATTTGTACAGTACACTCTGGATTACTCGATATTGGAATCGTAATGAACAAAAGTTCGAGGGATCCATAGTTTGAGATCCCAGGAGATTGCCAAGAACACGTTAGAGATCGTCATTTATGTATATTGTTATATGTATGTACACCAGCGTCCATAATTATTTTTTTACGTTTTTTAAACTAAATTAAATAATTTTGAAAGTACTAAAAGCTTTCATAAGTAAAAAAATTATTAAAAACGTTATAAATTATATTTTATGTTACACCTTAAATTAATTTGTTAAAAAATATATTATTTTAAAGTAATTGCATTGAATTGTTTATAATTTTATTCCCGATTTTTGCAGTATGGAAAATCAAACTAAACTTTAACTCAAGACTTTATAAATTTACGAGAAAGCGGATTTAATTCACAGAGTTAAGAAATGTGAGAAAACATCTAACGTAGCTGCATCATTTGGAATTCTAAGCAATATATTATCAAAAAATTATGAAAAATAAAGAAAAAATAAAGTCAACAATTGAAAGTGATTTCATTTCTTCAAAAAGACAACGGCTGCAAGACCCTGAATTTTTTGATCTTAATAAAGCCTTGTTGATCTGATTCCGTCATAAACGCAGGGAATTATTACCCATCGGTGGGTCATTTGTTATGGAAAAGGCAACATCTCTTGCACATTAGTTATATCATGCTGATTTCAAGGGAGCAGTTGGTCGGATTGAAAGATGGAAGCAATATCATTCAATTATTTTTATGACCATGTGGGTGAATCAGAAATTGTTGGCACTGACATGGTAAGCAATTGGTTTAATGACATTTTGTCCGTTATAAATAAAGATTGATTTACGGCTCGAGTGGCAACTTAATGTTGTGAAAGGTGTCACTTCTCTTTAATGATAAATTGTGAAACCTGGCAGAGATTAAATACAAAATTAATCGATCTTACAATCTTTTTTTGATTCAAATAACGAAAAATCGACAATATTCCAGAAATCGAATCACATATCTTGGCACAATCAACAAAATATGATGAAATTAATCAGAAGAATTTTTGAATTACAAATTCTGAATATTCATAAAAAAACAGTGAATTAAGAAATTTTATCAAGCGAAACAATCTTCAAGTATCTTATAAGTCTCTATTAGAGGTATCAAACTCATCGAAATATTCACCAAGATCAGCGAAAGTTAAACGAAAATTTAAAAACGTTTCTTTGTTTTGTATACCAAATCATGTGCCTAAAATGAGGTTATGTAAAGAAGGGTATTCAAAAATGAGAAAAACATCTGAGGTTCTTGTAATGTCAGATAAAAATACAAGGAGCCGTAATACATTTCGTTTAAAATTGTATTGATATCAGCAACAGGTCTTTAAAGTAAGAATAGTAATCTAGGTTACGGAAGTCGGCAAATTAGATTCCAACCTTCGATAAAATATATATATATTTTCGATTTGTTTGAGAGGAAACTTTGAACTTTGGATGTGACAGAGACTACTTTACCACTACTTATAGTTCTATAAATACTCTTCTTAAACGCTCTAAATCCTTCAGAATATGCCATCAATGCAGAGCTCTATTGTCAATAGCTAGACCGTGTCTAAGAGAAGCTCAAGGAGAAGTAACCTGCCTTAATCAACCGAAAAAGTAAACTACTTCGGCTAGACAATGCCAAACCGCACACCACCAAGAAGATTACGGGCAGATTCCCAGAGTTGGATGGAGTCGAAATCCTGCCGCATCCATCCGATTATGGCCTCTTCTGATCCACGCAACACTTCTTAAAGGACCGCCGATTCGAAGCATTCGATCAAGTTGAACAAGCATGTCAAGAGTTATTCAATTTGAAGCAGCCGGAATGGTACTTTGATCAGATCCGAAAGCTAGCAGACCGTTGGCAGAATAATAAATTCTTGCACAAAAAATTGTATTTTTCATTCTCGACCGGGAACTTTTAGAACAACCTAATAAAACACTTTTAGTAAATGAAAATCGATTTAATAGATAACACAAAATTTTTGTATAACGCGATAAAGCATCATTTGTAAAAATTATTTATCGTTTGTTTTATAAATTGTTTCAATAGTTCAGTGGTTCAAAAGAAAAATTTCACGTTATAGGTTCAATTTAAGCTTATGTAAAATTAAAATTTATTAAATACAAAACAATATAAAAAGATAATTGATTGAGTTTTTAAGAAAATAATAAAATTCAAACAATAAATATTAAGCAAAAATTCACCATTCATTTCTTTTCAAAAAAAATAAAAACTTGCTAAATAGGCAAACAAAAAATAATGAGACGAAGTTAAGTAAACATGAAAAATGTGAAGTAAAACGTTCCATTTTTAATTTTATAACATAATAATATTACAAGGTAAATAAAGGATTTACAGAGTCAACATCACATAAACAATTAGAATTAATGTAAATAAATCAATAGAATGGTAAGTTTGGATGTCTCAAAGGGTTATACGAATTTCTAAGCATAGATTGGCACGTAAAAATTTGAAGTAAGACTAAGAAAAGTTTTTTTTACAATTTTCACTTCGCCAAATAATTTTTGGTTTTTTTTAATTTGAAAATTAAAAAAATTAAATAAATACAAAAAATCAAATACAAAAAATTTTAAAATTTAAAAAGTTAAAATGATTTTTAAATTAAAACAAACAACAATTAAATAATTATATAAAACAAAAAATGTTTAAATTTGATATATTTTAACAGGAAAATAACTAATAAAAGTTTTCAAATAAGAATTTTTAAATAAATAATAAAATATGCTTGTTGTTAATTAAAGTTTAATAGTTTTATGATGAAATTTTATAAATAAATTTAAATTATGATTTAAAAATAAATTTTATAATTATAAATTAAATTTTAAAAATTAAATTGAATAAAAATTTAATAAATGAATTTTGGCGAAATGATTAAATTGATGAGAATTTTTATCATATATGTGTATTATTGTTGTTAGGAATTCAGTAAGCTCGTAAATTTTTTGAATTTAAAAGAAAAATTTAAAACATATTAAAATAATAATTCATTAAGTTTTATAATTGTGTGGTTTTAAATATTTCATTAAAATTTGAGTTCAAAAATTATTGTTGAAAACATTTTATATACCTATAAAGTAAATATAAAGTAAATTGAATATTATTTAAAAGAGATTTTAAAATAATAAATTAAATACTTTTGAGATGAAACTAAGAATAAGATGTTTGTTACATGTTAAATTTATTTCTTAAATGAAATATTTAACATGAAAAAATATAGATAATTATTTGTTTTATAGATTTTATAGATTTGTGATTCGTTGTTACAAGCTATCCGGGCAATGATAAGCGATTTAAAAATTATACTCGATCATTTGGAGAAATTTAATGGAAACGGCAGTTTTGAAATTTGGAAGAAAAAGTTCAAGATGATTATGAAAATCCAGGGGATTTTGGATCCGGCCCCATATATTCCTTTTTTGTTGACTGATGTTCCGTTAAATATATACATGGAATTGGATGAAAAGAAACAGAGCAATTGTGAAGAAGTACTGCAAATCTTGGACAATTCATTCGGATTTACCAGACGATCTGCGTACAGCCAACTGATTAATTTGAAGTATTACGAAGGACAAACTATTGATGATTACGTTTCTCAAGTAAAGATGTTGGCATCAAAAATCGACGATCTGACCTTAATGGCTGGATTGCCGTTCGAGTTTCAATTGAATTTAGAGCAGGACGGCGATCAAGATTTAACCGAAATGGTTGAATATAGTCGTAGGTATTTAGGAATTAAAAAATGCGTCACATAAAGTTCAATGTCAGTAGTACAAAACGTTGGTGATGGAAAGATCGTTTCTAAAGAACGAGGTGAGATCAGCGGCGGTAGAAGGAGTTCCTTTACAAAACCCCATATGCCACATGACGGAAATCTGGTACAAACAAGGGTAAACCGTTATGAAAATTCTCAGCGGCAATCTAATGGACAAATAATTTGTTATAAATGTAAGCAAGTTGGACATATAGCAAAATATTGCAAGTCGGGAAACGGACAGGGTAGTTTGTAGGCGCCGGCTCTCTCCCTCTGACATTTCCGGCGCTGCCAACCATGACTGCATTGTTAACAACAAGTCGGTTACAGCGTTAATAGATTCGGGTTGCTCAAAAATTGTTGTTTTGAAAGGGTTGATCAAGGGAAACTCGTTACAGTCAAATGAGCAAAGAATTGTTTTGGCTAATGGCGATGATATATGTGTGGGGAATAGTGATGTGGAATTGGCTATAGACAATAGAACTATGAAAGTAGAATGTTCTGTCATGAAATACTTACCCAATGATTTGGGAATTTTAATTGGTATGGATGTTATAAGTGAACTTGGGGGTGTGGAAATTAATAAGGGTGTTATCGAATTTGGTGTGCGTGTAGGAGAAGGACTAAAGAAGGCTGGTGACAATATGAGTTGTGTCACGGGTGTTGTGCCAAGTGTTAGCCTGAACAAACACAATTATGAGATTGAATTTAAGGATAATTTGACGGTTAAATTGAAGTGGAAAGATGAAGTGCCGATTTATCTACCAATTCGACATTCGACCTTAAAGGATGACAAATCGAAAGACATAGCCACAATGAAAATACTTGAGGAGTGGATGAAGAAGTGTTATTTAATCGATTATGACGAGAAGGAAATGGGTAAATCGATAGGATCTATACCCATATTTGGAATATTGCAAGTTAACAAATCCAAGATAAGACCGATCTTTGATTTTAGGAAATTAAACAATTATGTAGACGTGGCTCAGCAGATATATGTTTGGAAAAACTTCGTACCTGGCGGCGAAAGGATCAAGAATTTCCATGCTTGATTTATCAGAGGCGTATATGCAGATTCGCGTTTACAAGGAAATGTGGCGTTATCAATCATGTATCATTAATGGAAAAAAGTACGCTCTAACCAGGATGGGCTTTGGTTTAAATATCGCTCCGACCATTATGACTGAAATTCTCAAGTGGATTTTAAATTCTGATCCTAGAGCACGTGAAAACACTGACTCGTACATCAATGACATTTACGTAGACGAATCTACAATCACAGTTGACGAAATTAGAATGCTGTTCGAGAAATTTAGTCTTAAATGCAAAACACCAGAAAATCTCTCAATGGATAAAGAGGTGCAAGTGTTGGGAGTTAAAGTCTTTAAAGATAAGAATTCGGTGAGATTGATGAGAGATAATCATTTCAAGGATGAAATAGTTGCCGAATCAATATCGCGTCGCTAGTTATATTCGCTGTGTGGCCAATTAGTAGGAATCCAGCCTGTTGCAGGTTGGCTACGTCCATCATGCTCCTACATGTAAAGGCTCAGTGAAGGAAAATGGGATGAGAAAATAGATGTCGAATTATTCGAGAAGATCAAATTTGTTTTGAAAAAAGTTAAGGAGGAAAATCCTTGTAGAGGAATATGGAGTATTGATGATTGTAAAGACGGCATCATATGGTGTGATGCCAGTTCGATAGCCATTGGGGCAGCATTGGAAGTTAAATGAAATATTATAGAAGATACATCGTGGTTAAGGAAAACTGATGATTCTAGGCACATAAACGTAGTAGAACTAGAAGCAGTTGTAAAGGGTCTAAATCTGTGTATTATTGGGGACTAACGAATGTTGTAGTAAAATCAGATAACAAATCACTTTTTTCTTGGATAACTGAGGCACTATCAGAGCGAAATAAATTACATACGAAAGCCTCTTCCGACCTTTTGATAAAGCGCCGATTATCAATGATTAAGGAGTTGTGTCAGGAATAGGAAATAACTTTGAAAATTGAGTTTGTTTATAATGAAGACAACAAGACTGATGAATTGACAAGAATACCCAAACAATTAAAACGAAGCAGTTGCCTTTTGACTGTAACAGATGACCTATTCAATCTACAGAAACTTCATGGCAGATGTCATTTAGGTGCAAAGAGAATGCGATATCTGTGCAATAAGTTGGAAATAAATGTGTCAAGTGCGGATATAAAGGATTTGATCTCGAAGTGTTAAAGTTGTCAATCTATTGATCCGGCGCCAATAAAATGGGAAACTGGAAAATTAGCTGTCAATGAAAACTGGACAAGACTTGCAGCGGATGTCAACAAAAAAAGATCAACAAAAATTCTTAAGTATCATTGATTGTGGACCCTCTCGATTTGCAGTATGGAAACTAATCAAAGCTGAGGATGTGAAGTCGATTATTACAGAGTTTTCAAATTTGTTCTGCGAGCGTGGATCTCTAAAGGAGTTGATTATTGACAATTATACGACATTTCATTCAGCGAATTCAGCAAGTTGATGGAAAAGTGGAATGTACATGTCATATACCGCGCTATTAATCGACAAAATTGCAACGGAATAAAAGAGAGAAATCATAAGCTAATCAAGAGAATTGCGTCTCGATCGAATATTAGTATCATGGAAGCCTTATGGTGGTATAACAATACACCGTCCGACGGAAAGGAGACACCTAGTTCAACACTTTACAAGTACATTCCAGTCGGTTTAGAGATAATCGAAAGAATTGAAAAGGAGCCGGTTTACAATAAGGTAAGGACAGACTTCGTAGAGCAACAGTTAGTCTGGGTAAAGCCTGAAAATAATATGTCATGTACAAAGCAATGGACAAGAGGCGTTGTCGTTAGAAAATTGGACCAAAGAAAGTACTTAATAAATTGTGATGGTTTTTGCGGTCCACGGCATATAGCAGATATTCGACCAAGACAACCAGACCTGCCGCGAAACTCTTACTCGGATTACATGTTGGAAAATAACAACAAATCAGCTCTGAGTGTTAAGCAAAGTGAATCGGGAATCAGCAACAGACCCCAAAGAGAAAGACGAAAACCGAATTATTTGAACGAATATGTAGTAGATATAGATTCTTGTGACGAAGAATCTGGCGGAGTGTTACATGTTAAATTTATTTCTTAAATGAAATATTTAACATGAAAAAATATAGATAATTATTTGTTTAAATGATATATATTTAAAAAGTATTTGTTAGTGAAAAATAAATTTTATAGATTTGTTATTCGTTGTTACAATATTTAAAAATGTTTTAACAGAATTAAAAGTTTTACAAATTAACTACAAAATAAAAAATAGGTAGATTCATGAATGTTTAAAATTAAAGATAAAAGAAAACATTCAAAATAAATTTTTAAAAGTGTTTCGTTTTAAACAATTATAATATCTAAAAAATCAAAATAAATCTTATATTAAATATCAAAAATCATACACTTTAAAATAGATTAATTGAAAATAGATATATAAAATTTTTTAAAATAAGATTTAACGTAAAATTAAAAAATTTACAAAATAAGAAATAGTGAAAATTAATTTTTATACACAATCTATTTTTAATTATTAAAATTTATATCAATATTTATATTTAGCAATTTTTACATCTAGTTTGAGCAAAAATAGGAAAACATCGTTCCTCATAAATTTGTTTGAAAAATAGTTAATTTTTATAATAATAAATATTTGTGTCATGAACTCTATCAGTGATCATGAACCCAACAATTTTCATTAATGAATTTGTATGATAAATATGAATTGTGAAAATTTTGATAACGAAGATGGCATAAACAAGTCTAACAACAAAATTTTTACGATTTAATGCAATAGAATAAAAAATTGAGAATATTTTATGTTTAGCATTTTACTTATTTTTTCCATATGTAATCATTGTCAATAAAAGAATAAATGATTGTAAATTTTATTAAAAAATAATAGAATTAGAACAGCTGTCCCCATTTGCTATTTGCTATTTATTTCCAACAATGTTGAAATAGCAGAGAAGCCACCTGACCCAAATTACTGATTTGATGACATAGATATGAACACATTTTTAAGACATGTCTCCTATAATACCGACACCTTAGTGTTACCAAATTACGCTGTAACCAAAATATTCCATGGCGAAGAAGATCTTAATGTGATCTTCCAAGGACTTCCAGTTAAAAATAGAGTGGCATGCTTAGTCCCTGTGAATTTCGGTAACTCTCACTGGCTAGCTCTCTGCTGCACACCCAAAAACGCCTATATCTTCAATTCTATCCAAAACCTTCCATCTGAAAAACAAGTCACATCCCTTGTTGCACCAGTAATTCGCGCAATAAACTCTTATGTGACAGATATTGAAGGTCGCCTCTTTTCTTCTTCGCTCCCTCTTCAATTTCCACCGTATCAACAACAAAAGAACACCGTTGACTGCGACCCCTTTGTGTGCGGTTTCATTGAAAACATTATAAGAGGGAAAATTGAACCCTTGTTTGATATAGATATAGCTGACATCCGTTACCGCAGCAACATCTTGTATCCTCACGTCCGCGTTAAAAGTCAACAATCTGCAGTTCGAGGGGGTGGATTAGTGGTTAAAGCTCCTAAGAGAATTAACTACACCAAACGTATTAGTATGAAAAATATCGCCGATCAAGCGACTAAACGTAAAGTCACTGCCAACTTGCTTCGTTTCGAATATAATCAGATGATTAATCTGGTGGAAATGCTTCCCCTTCGATCCAGTTGGATAACCCTGTCACCGAAAATGGCTTTCCGAATTGCTAAAGGTGAGGAAACCTTTATCAAAAAAAACATATCATACAACGAATTCGTAGGAATTGATAAAGTCCTCTGTCCAATCTGTCTTTCAGATTTCCAATGGTTCCTACTTGTTTTTGATAAACCTTCCAAAACATCGACCGTTTTTAATTCACTAGAGTCAATAACGGAAGATCAACTATCCGCAATTGAACTTTTGAACAACAACTTATGTTCGTTCTTCCGGATAGATAAGGAAGGTTGGTCTATAAAGTACTCCGATGATATCGAAAAAACAAAAGCCTTCACACAATGTGGTTATTGGATAGCAAATGCTATTTGACAATTGTATCATGATCAACCAACCAATTTTGATGTTAGAGACATAATTCATGATATTACAAAACCAAATAAAACAAAAAAAATAAATATAAATTGAAAATGGCTAAGGAAATAACAGATAGGAATAANAGATATGACCAAATGACCGTCTTTATAGCTGAAAACAAACACAATAATATCGAAACTTTAGAAACTCTCTTTACCGAATACATCTTACACACTCGAAATAAAAGAAGTAAATCTTTTAATAACTCTAAAACTTCAAAGAAACAACGACATAAAAAAAGATAAAAACATTCGATACTTATACAATGTACAACCTAAAAAAACAATTGAACTGATTCTAGACGATACTGAGGTTGATGGGACACTCCCCCTAGACGAATTGGAGGCCTATGCGACGTCAAAGGCTGGTATTTCACCAA
>MQRK01214112.1:8653-20052 GCA_001938485.1 Girardia tigrina | reverse complement strand
CCTTATCTAAATGATTACATTGTGGATTCAGATTCTTCTGTGGACGAATCTGGTGGGAATGTTGGATATTAGATATTTTAATTATTTGAAATATTTAATATTTACTTTTTTGATAAATACTTTGTTTAAATATTATCAATTAAACAGTGTTTTGAAAATATTCTTTTCGCGTGTTACAGTATCATAATAGATATTAAATTTTAATGAAGTTTAATAAAATGATTATTCAAAAGAAAATACAATATTTAAAAAAATACATAATTAAATAGAAAAATGAAAATTTGAAGGTAGTTTATGTTTATAATAGTTTTTAAATTAAAAATTAAATACAATATAAAATTTCAAAAATAATAAATTAACATATTTTTATATGTATAACTATTTAGATATTATTCGTTTGTGCAAGAAAAATTAAAAATCGTTCCTCAAAAATTTACTTTGAGAAAAATTGTTTAAATAATATGTTTATTGTTGTTATTAAATAAGTTTCAAATGTATCTTTTTCGGAAATTTCATCGCAACAAAACCACGAACCTATAAGTCGTTTTAGATGAACATTTTCCTCGTCAGAAAATCAAGAATTTGCAAGATTTTCGCCGCAAATTGTTAAAAATCTTGGCAATGTAGATCTGGCTTACTTACGGCACATGGCTGAGTCAGTCAAGAAACAAATTCAAACCTGTATCGATGCAGATGACAGACACTCGAAACATTTGTTATATAAGTTATTTTTTCAGTTAAGTAACATTTTTATGCATCAACTGTTACAAAACTGAACCTTAAAATTTACGTACTTATTATTTAATTATTATTTATTATTATTATTAATTATTATTATTTAATTTGATATTAAAATTATTGTTTTCAACCTGATATCACGGTAAAAAATGCGGTTAAAAGTCCAGATGTCTTCAAAAAAAGGTGGTTGAACTTCTTAGGTTATAAATTAATTCAATAACATTTTTTATTAATTGTTCACTCGAATGTCGCTGCTATGTAATTAGGAAGTAGAACAGCAGAGCAGTAAATTTATAGACATATACATCATGTCATCTCTAATTAAGAAGCAAATATAGAGACGTGAAAAGTAAGTCGTTATGGTGCCGTTCACTTATAACAACACCTATGATAAATTCGAATTAGTTCATAGTATTTGAATAATTGTGGTTATCCGTTCATTTGTTATAATTTTGAAATAATAGATGATAATGTTTTTAATGTATGTTAACTTTTGATTTAATTAAATACAATTTAATTTTTAATTTATTTATTTTGATTGACTTAATGTAAGTTATGCTTCGAACAGTTTTGGTATTCTATTAATGATTTTTTTTAATTAATCTTCCTACCGCTTTTACTTTGATTTCATTTAATTTAATTAGATTTATTAAAACAGATATTAACTTTGTTAATTGCAAGTGACAACGAATCAGGTAAATTCAAAATGTGGAATATACGAATTAGAAACTTTTAAATGTTAGGATAAAGTACAACTCGTTTTGATTTTGAACTGATTGACTCGTTTACCTAGAGGAACAGAAAATTTGTTCATGGTTCTAGCGATAGACGTCTGTTTCTAGAGAACTTCATGAAGGTTTTTCGAGAAGATTGCTCAACATTATTATGAATAATCAAAGAAATATAAGTTTACATCGAAAGCAGACCGATTGACTTATGATTGTTATAAATAACTTTATGAAACATCATCAGTTTAGAAAAATATCAATGTATTGACATTTAGTTTTCGAAACAACGAAGAAAACTTTTAAGTAATTAATAATCTTGAGATAATTAAAACGAAAACCTACTGATAAAATAATGCAATGATACTTTGAATTAAAAATTAAATCAGCCTAATTTCTTTTTGCACCATATTTGTATTTTTTAGAGTAGTAGAGGAAAAATAATATAAATTCCGAAAATATATTTCGACCGTTAAGTAATTCTTGTGAAATTTGATGTTAAATAAATCGATTAAAACATTGCACTAAGTGATGTTTTGTTTAAATGAAGAAATTTATTGTATCAGTTGAATAATCAATTTACTTTCCATAAACAAATATCAGATTTTTTGTCAATAATGTAAATGTTTATATTAGTGAGTTTTTTTCTTACAACAGAGATTCTTAATACTTTAATTTTTGGAGAGATTTCATAGAAAACATGTTTAATGGGAATTAATGGAAATAAGATATAGATTGTTATTTATATTTTTTGTGCGTAATAATTTTAGTTGATAATAAAAATTAGTATTTATGATTTATTTAAATTGTTTGAAATAAATTAATAAAATATATAATATAAATTTTTTTAGATCAAATAGGAAATTCTATTTGTTATTATTTTAATTTATTTTACAATTATTTGAAAATATGGAAATTAAATGAAATTTGCATTTTAAATGAAGAAAGAAATAGACATTAATTATGGTACTATGTTTACAAAATGATTTAATTTCTTTGACTTTGTTTTTGGGAACTAAAAAAATCATAATAATCTAGATGTCAAACCTTTTGACTTCCCTTAAAAAAATCTGAGTGGTTGTGACCTCACAATTTTTTTGAATAATCATAGCTTATGAATTCAAATAAAATTAATCTTTATATTTTTAATATAATTTTATGTTTAGACCGCAAGTTGGACAAATCTGATCTAGATGATCACAATACTTTTCAACAATAAAATTAGAAAGACTTTCTGTGAATTCTCATACAACAAGAAGGAATATACAGCTTATCTCTTATTTCGGATTATTTCTTATTATTTCGGAAGGCATTTTCGGATATTCCTTTTCCTGTTTCATATTATCTTTCAGTTTTTCGGGTCCAGTACTTCTAAGGTATTTGAATTCCTTATCAAGGAGCCTTCTCAAATTGGATTTTTTTATGCTATGCTGTGATTTACGTAATTAATAAAGTTCAAAGTTAAGAAAGCATAAGTATTTTAAAGTACATATCTTTATTTCCGAAGATCCGGACTACGTCGCATGCAAAACGCTTTCTCACAAGTTACTTTTTACGGCTACTGACTTAATGGTTATCCGAAACCAATTTAGAGTTTAAATCTCTTTTGACTTCATTTACTCTTGGCGAGAATCACTCTTGCTTGAGTCAAACCATTCGATAGTTCCCTATTTTCGAATAAAGTGAGCTTGCTTTTTCTACGGATCGTACATGTACAATTGTCATGGAAAGCTTACAACCGTGCAACGTACTTTTCAGATGTACTTTCCATAAAAACTGTAGGATAAATACTCGATTTGATTAGTTTTCTTTTCAATACCATTGGAACGTGGTTGAGTATACTGTCAAGATAAAAGATTTCTTCACCCATTTTATGACGGTCTCATCATATTTAACTTGCGGTATTCCTGTGCCCGAATTGTCATTAAGACTCATGACTTTTATCTTAGTCTCATTTATGGTAAATCCGACTTCGGAAAATGTGTTCCTGAGTATATTCAGATTTCTGCTGACACGATCAATATCGGAATCAATGATACATAGATCATCTGGATATGCAAATCTATTGACTTGCATTTCAGCATCGCTATCGCCAATATGGGTTATCCAGCCTTCGAAACTTTTCTGTATAGCTCTTTTAATGACTTCACCGTAAACCTCATACCTTCACCGTAAATATCATACATCAATGCCTGACCAATTCTTTTCATGAAAAAATCGCAACTCCCATCAAAAGCAATACAATTGTCATAAAATTCTTTAAACAAACAATGAAATTTGTTAACTAGATCGAATCTTCTCATGCTTACCTTTAGGATTTCATACGGAACGATATTAAAAGCCTTCCTAGATCAAAGAAGATGAAATATATTTTCTGGTTTCTAAATCGACCTTCTTTCTTCTAAGTATATGTATGGCCTGTAGATTACTTCTTTAAGGCCTTAGACCAAATTGCCAGGTTTAAAACGCTTGTCTTGTTTTGTCTAAAAATATATTGTCAATTATCCAAATACATAATACTTTAATGGACCAGTTTTGTAGGAATAAAATTTATAAATATATCACAATTTCATGTCCAGACTTAATATTGACATACAACAAAACCACAAATATCAATAGCGACCAATACACTTAAATTAGCTCCTGAAGTGGTCGGAACGGTTATATATGTGTTATTATTATGAGAAAAAGTATACCGTTAACACTCAATTTAATCTAGAAATACTAAATTATCGTCTGAAATTCTTAGAATATCAAAGTATAAATTTCTGTTGCCATATGTAATTAAATTGATCAAACTTTAAAAATTTTCCTTAAATATTTTTCTGGAATTTTTACAATCATTAGTCATATTTAACAACAACTATTTTGTTTTGTATTAAAATAAAAATCTTATTAACTAATATAATTTTAACAAGGTAGAACAGAGAATTGTTTGAACATTAATTGATGAATTAAGGAATTTAATAATTAATGACACAAAAATTACATTTTTGGGTGTTATAACAAATTACAGAAACTTCTCATAATATCTGTCAATGGATGCTGCGAATTAACCTATTTATTCGTACGAAAAGTATAACAAATAAGTTATTTCACGTAATAAGTAATATACTAAGTTAACAAAATTAATCAATTAGGTGAACTTAGTGAAGATCAAAACAACCAAACTTTAACAATAAAATATTTATTTCCTTTTTAACGATAAACAAATACTGTAATTACCGATATATAACAATTACAATTACGATATCTGTAGTTCGAATAAAATTTTTTTATATTGTGAGCAATAGGCAATAATCTGAAACATTTGTTAGCAACGATAGTTCGTGATGATAATTCGTGATTGAGATAAAATTTCGTGATAATAAACAGTAGTTGCGATTCGAATAATAATTAATAGTTGATACTCGTAATAAAAATAGTCGTCGACAATTGTATTGAGTATTAAACTTTACTGGTTTACGTACAAGGAATACCGTTATTCGTACGACGACTTCTGCTTCAGGTAAGTAAATTTAATATTTCTGATTGTCAATTATATTTGTTATCGATTTATTTTTGAATCATTTCAATTTTATATTGCCGTTGACAATATTTCAATTTTTAATTAGATAATTATTGTCAACGGTTATTTAATGTTTAATGGTAATAAAAAATCCGATAACACACAAACATGGAAAACTTCTTGAACGAATATTCCTTTTGGTTGAAAATTCGAACTATGACTGTTTATTTTCTGAACACCAAAAAAATAAATAAAAGAAACTAACAACATCAGATTGAGCACTGAAACAAAAATAATAATAAAAAAATGACAACAACATCAAAAGTTCAAAAAAAACTATACAAATAACAAAACGAATTGTATAATAAAAATTACAAAAAAATTAAATAAATAAGTCATTGAAAATACGCGACACATGTCGACATAAACAAAATCAGGAGTGTAAAGAAATCACACTACAGATGCTAAAGCATCGAAGATATTTAAAATACTATTATGTAACGTTTAAAAGTATTGGAGAAAAATTTCTTGTAAGGCATTACTGATTAAATCACTTAATCCATCAAGAGATGCTCAAATAAGTCATTCACACATCACTTTAACATCGTTCATATATCCATCACAATAATTCTTTCCAAAATTCCACTTATCTTTGACCCGGTTTCCGTAAAATTTCCCGCAGATCCATACATTTGGTTTTACAGATATAGTTGAAACTCTTCAGAGAACTCACATATTTGGTAGAACATTTATTATATTCACAATGTTTTAATCAATGTTTAATACTTATCCAAAATCTAAACTAACTTGAAACTATATTTTTTTAAACATTTACTTTAAATGATATTGGTTAAAATAAAATTACTTTTTATTATCATTTTAAATATTAAATCAATTTATTATTTAAAAATTTACAAAAATAAAATTAATAAAATCATTTAAAATTTACAATCATAATAAATTAAAATTTGAATATAAAATCTGAATTTGAATAAATTAGTTTCAGATTACAAGAATTAAAGTATTAATAATCCATCTGAGTAGAGAGGCACAATCCCAAATCAACACACAATATTTAAACATTCAAAGAACACACAAAACATCAAAGAAACTATGAGGAAATTCATCAAATTCAATTAATTTGAATAATTTTTATGCAAAAAAAGACATTTCATTTAAACATAGAACTAATTATTTATTTAAATAATACAAATAAAAATCAATTTTTGTCAGAATTTTGGTTCTCTTTGACTAATTTGAGTCAATTATTTTAATTTAATTTTAAAAATTAGTGGTGGATAAACATTTGCTGGTTGTGACAATTTTTCTTTTCATTAAATGTTTGATTAATCTTTCCATATATTAAAACCAATTCCATTATTTTTAGATATATCAAAAGCCGAAATAGTTTTAAGAATTGAGGAATACTCAATGGATTTAATAAATTTTACTCAAATACAATACTCTCATGAATAATTAATCAAGTGCAAAGTAATTTCACGAGAACATTAAAAAATAAATCACTAAAATTAATAATTAAAGTAAATAAAAACATAATTATAATTACATTAATTATAAATGATAGGTAAAATTAATGAAATACTAAAACATGTTAATTAAATTATATCAAAAACGTACCAATTGTACCAAAAACGCCTGTAGTAGGAATATTTCATGAGGCTGCTACCCTACACAGATGACTGTTGCGAGTCGCTCGTGTTTTCAATCGTGTTTCCAAATTATTTATATTTTTCTTCATTTTCTCTCAGATTTTCTTTGATCTCAAGGGTTTCATCGAACCGTGCCAATTTTGATCTTATTTCTTTGAGGATTTCCAATTTTTTGAACACATCGAAATATTTTTCCTCATAACGCTCTTTGGCTTTGTTTGTTCTTCAGACTTGGGCGTAGACTTGAATACCTGGTTTCTACACCGGGTCAACATTCCTTTATCGAATCTCTTCCTTCGAAGTCCTTCTAAGAACGTCTTTTACAAATAATTTAACTCCATACCCCCTAAGTCGAAGTACCAGATCGATCGTTGAATCATTTTGAATGTTTCAGTCGGAGAGTATTCTACCATTATTCAACGATCTATTATTCAAATTTTGCATTGTTTCAATAATTATAAATTAATTCATATTACAAAAAATTTACTACGAAAATAATAAAGTTTAAATCCAGTTAGAAATTAAAAAAAAGTAAACAGAAAAAAAATGACAAATACGTCAGCTGCACGGTATTGATAAAAATCCTTAGACTCTTATGGACATTAAATTGATGAAAGTTTTAATCCAGGTAAATAATATCAAATTTGTTTCACTTTGTGAAAGTTGGTTTTTATTATCTATTACTGTGTCAGCTGCACGAAGTATCTGGGCATGAATTACCATGCAAGGCCACTATCTATTATTGTATGTTAAAAAATTTCTCATAAAAACGAATAGTATATTTGATGAAGAAAGAAGTAAGCGACTTAAAGAAATTATTGAATAGAAATCAGAAGGTTTGAAGAATATTGAGAAAGATTAATCGGTCTGAACGAGAGAGAGCTATAAATAGACCAAATGTGAGTTAAAAGATTTGAAAATTGTGAAGTTGATTCAAGCTACGCTTCTAATAGCTATGCTGAAAAAAGGCTAATTTTCAAGGAACATTTGACCGAAAATAATCTTTAAAAATTCTTTTACAAAATTTCTTACCGAGAATGAGACGCTGATGAAACTTTGTGTTCTATGCTGTAAGTATAAGTTTCAGCAATGGGGATTCTTAGAGGAGAAGCCACGGAAAATACTTCATTCTGCGTCATTTCATTGAAAATGTCTCATTTACAGTAGGTTTAGGGATACGAACATGTTGAATGACCTTGATTTATCCAAGGAAACCATTGATTCTCCCTAATAATGAGCACTTGGTTTGATATAAAAAGTAATGTGAAAGACTAGAAACTATAACCTCTTTATTCAGCATTAGAACACAACAATGCATACTACTCACAAAACCATGAATGCAATCGATAAAAAGGCTGTGATTTGATTTCACACATACCTTTTAGCCATTGATTTTCTCCGAAGAGTTAAAAAAGGATATCATTAACCTAATACACGGTCTTTTATGAAAATGATACCACTATCTTCTAAATAAGTCCGTTTTTGAAGTTTAAATGCTGAAGAAAGTTCCTGAAAGTAAATGGTTATTTTATAAAAAGGTAATTCACCCATTGCCCTAATTAATGCACAGAAGATTATTTGAAGTAATTATTATTTTTTAATTGATTTAAAATCATAAGTTTTCGAAAATTATTATTATTTGAATAGAAAAAAATATTAATTTTATGATAGAGTAATTTTAAATAATCCATTAATAACAATTTCGCTTATTATTTATTAATTTTTTTGCTTATTGTTTTTTTGCAAGTTTAGTTAATGATTTTAAATAATTCTATTGATATATAATAAAAATATTATCTTTCCCATCAATCTATCTATTTAATTCTCATATCCCACGATATTTTATTACCAATATTTATTTGCATTTAACTTTACTACAATGAGATATCCACGTCAGATACTGGTGTTGTCTTTTAAAATTTACTGTATCATTTTAATGATAGTTATTTAAAAATATATCATCAAAGTATTAAATAACATATATTGCTTCCTCTTCTTAACCCATTTAACGCTACAAGCCCTATTTAAGTATCTCTAGTTATTCATTTTTATTAAGTTTTTGACGTTAGAATTTTTAAATAATGACCTCTGTTGGTATTCCTGAACCACTTATCTATGAAAGTGTAGTGCATTTGTTCGAGTAGTAAAGGAAATTGTCTAAAATACTTATTTTTATTGTTTTTAGTACAAATATATACGTATAAGTTAAAATATTTTAAAAAATAAATCGGTACTTCATGGGTTACTTGCATATAAAAATTGTTTTAACAACATCAATCTTACATTAGAAGCTTCATTTTAAGATTAAAATAATTAATTATTTCAATAATATGATAATTAAATCAAATTTTAAGTTTAGTTTATTATTAATTAAGTTTTAAGAAAGTTTTCAAAATTTGGTATTCAAATATTATAAAAAATTAAATATAATTGTTTTCTAAATAACAAAAATTAACTTCGTTCAATTTCCATATGTAGCAATCTTGTATTATTCATGCATATATTTTCCAAGGTCTAACAACTGAACCACACTAAATGGATTCGAGATGTATCCATTAAACGATACTTTTTTAGAAATGACGATTATTATGTTTAGTGTCATTATTATTTAATTATTTATTTGGTTATATAAAGTTAAATTATACTCCCATATTACTTATCATGTCATTAAATTTGTTTATTTTGCTAAAATTTATAAATAGATTTATTGTTTTGATGTACACATAGAAATTAAGTTAACACAAGAGCATTTTAAATATTTTGAATAATGATTGTAATGATAAAAATAGTAATTATTAATAAAAATTATCCTAAAATAACAATTGTATATGGAAAATCTTCAATTTGTGTTCTTCAATCTAATTACCACCATTAAATATCACATTCTAATTTTGGTGGCCGGACAGTTGCCGACAAGCACATTTGCCTACAGGATGATCACTGAAGCATTATTAAAATCATGCCTAAGTATACAAAGCGGTTAATCTAAACACGTTAAAGTCTTTTAAAAATGTAATGGAGAATTATTAAAAACAATTAAATTAATTTGTTTTAATTATCTGATATCTTCTATCGAGTTTCTTTTGAAATAAATATTCACGTGTTAACTCTTGTTTGTTATTTTCCTAGATTACAAGCTATCCGGGCACCCGACAAAGATGTCGAACATGAAGACGATTCTGGATCATATAGAAAAATTTGATGGAACCGGAAGTTTCGAGATATGGCATAAGAAGTTTGCCATGATCATGAAGATTCAAAGAATCGTTGACCCAGCTCCTTATCTTCCGTTTTTACTGGTCGATGTCCCGTTGGGCATTTATATGGAGCTGGACGATGAAAAGCAGGGCTTGTGCGAGGAAGTGTTGAAGGTGCTGAACAATTCATTTGGAATGACCAGACGTGCAGCATACGGGGAATTGGTAAGTCTACGTCTTCGAGACTGTCAAACTATTGATGAGTATGCATCGAAAATCAAAAGGTTAGCATCTAAGATTGATGATTTAGTTAAGGCAGCATTTATGGCCGGGTTGCCGTTCGAGATACAGATGGAGCTTGAACGAGGGGGGACCAATCATTTGACGAAATGATTGAACGCAGCCGAAAATTTTTAGGAATAAAGGGAAGTCTATTAGATGGGACAATGGCAGCAGTATCGGAAAGGAGCCCTGACAAGGAGTCGAATACGAGTAAGAAGGAAGTCGCTAGAAGATCGGACAAGAGTCGCCAAGGCCGAGAACCAAAACAAGTAATATGTTATAAATGTCAACGGACAGGTCATATAGCTAGATATTGTCGAGCGGGAAACGGTCAGGGGAGTTTGTAGGCCATCGGCTCTCTCCCTGGAAAATTGCAGGCGCTACCAACAATGAATATTGGTGTCAATGGTAAATCAGTTCTGGCTTTAGTTGATTATGGATGCTCAAAGACTGTAGTAAGAAGAGGATTAGTCCGTGAGCATGTCGAGGGAGTCAGAAAAAATCCAATCGTTTTAGCAGATGGCAGTACAGCAGATGCGAGTTCTGGAGAGGTACAATTGTCGATAAACGGAAAGGTAATAAATGTGGAGTGTTTAGTTATGGAGAGCATGACATTTGGACTAGGAGTGCTTGTCGGGATGGACGTTATCGACAGGTTAGGAGGAGTAACAATTCGTAAAAGTGGTATTGAATTCGGTAATGGGGGTGTAGACAAAAACAGTGCTTTAGGGAGTGTAATGACGGAGGCTAGTGCAATCCGGATTAAAAAACAAAACTTCGAGATCGAATTTGAAGATCATTGGGTAGTTAAATGGGATTGGAAAGCGGGCGCTCCCAGTTATCTGCCGAGTTGGCAATCTAATTTCAGGGAAGACAAATCGAAAGACGTGGCGACCTTAGAAGTTTTAGAGGAATGGAAGAGGAAGGGATATTTGATTGACTACGATGAAAAGATGATGGGAAAATCAATAGGATCAATCCCCATATTTGGAATAATACAAGTCAATAAGAAAAAGGTACGTCCAGTATTCGATTTCAGAAACTTGAACAAGTATGTGGAATTTTACAGTGGTTCGGCCGACAATTGCTTGGAGAAATTGCGTAAATGGCGTAGTAAGAGTTTTAAATTTTCGATGCTTGATCTTTCAGATGCATACATTCAAGTGCGAGTGCATGAAGATATGTGGCGTTATCAGTCGTGCATTATAGACAACAAGAAATACGCGCTAACAAGAATGGGATTTGGGTTGAACATTGCTCCATCGGTCATGACAGAAAT
>MQRK01214106.1:26055-37958 GCA_001938485.1 Girardia tigrina | reverse complement strand
ATGGTAACCGTGACCGTTGCTAAGGTGATCGCGACCGTTGCCATGGAAACCCCGCGTGGTAACTGGTTACGTAACCATGGGGAAAATGAGGGTTCTCCCTCACCCCCCCCCGGGGGGGGTGAGGGAGAACCCGCATTTTTCCCCTACTTTCGATAAATCATTAAAGCGCCAATGCTTTCTCCAACGGGTTATTTCTGCTCAAGCATCGGAGTTACATAAGACAAATTTGAAAAACCTTTACAGAACACGATGGCTTGAGCATCACAGCACATTTAATACCATTGGAGAACTCTACATCTACATTATTCGCACTCTTAATGAAACCATAACACCTTCTAATGACCACGATCTGTATGATTATATTGAAGCAGAAGAATGGAGTTGAGATTCACAAACTCGTTCTAAAGCCAATGAATTACTACATACATTTACTAACTACGACCACATTGTCAATTTTGTTGTTGCAAAAGAAGGTTTGGAGCCAATGTAACCAATTTTATCATTTCTTCAAGGTGAGTTAATGGAAGTTTATCTGGCCTTTCAAAAAGTTTCACAATTTCTTCTTTTTATTCCACACTCCATGCAAATGCTGAAGACTGGTTTTCTACAATTTATCGCAAAGCCAAAGAAATTACGTAGTCTGTTAATTCTACTGAAAAAGCTTCAAGGTTTTGAACTCACAAATTCCTCGTTTAAATACATCTGTTATCTCATCTTTTGAGTACTACAAGCGCAAAATAGCCATTCCATTTCTCGACAAGGTTTCATTTGAATTAGCTGAACATTTTACAGAAAATTACAGAGCATATTATGAGCTAAACACTTTGATTCCAGAAATTATTGACCCCAAAGACAACGATGATTTGGAAATATTATCAAAACAACAAGTGGCTAAATGGTATGATATTCTTCCAAACCCGTCTGCTCTTAATAATGTTTTGCAACGATGGAAACATTTGTGTGTGGAGAACCAACTTTCTGGAATGGTAATCACTCAATTTCTATACCAATAAGTTGACTCTGCATTCTTCCCAAATATTCTTGAGCTAATTCTCATTTTTACAGCTTTGTCAGTTGGGAGTTGTGATGCGGAGCGTTCATTCTCTTGTGAACGTCGCATTCACTCATATCTATGAACAACGATGGCAACTGACAGACTGTCTGATTTGTGTGTGATTGGAATGGACTATAATATTTCATCAACTTGCGACTCAACGGAAAAAAATTGCAAATAATTTCATTGCTTTACATCCATATAAGATGCAAGCACAATCACTCATTATATAATTTAGTTTGGTTTCGGTTTTTGTTTTCTAAGATTTCATTGATTTGTGAAGTGAGTTATTTTAATACTTTGGGAGCATTTTCGGTATAATTTCACTGCAAATCTGTTTCTCTGATATTTGTTTACATTTGCCAGTTGTGATAGTTGTTAATCCACGTTTCTGATGGGATGTTTTGATAGCTAAAATAATCTGGAATTTTAATTTTATTCATGTTTAGTGTGTTTTCTCTGTGTATTGTATCTTCAAAAAAATTTGATTAAGCGTTGTGATGTTTTTGTTGTTTGTGTTATTATTTAAGCTGAGGAGTGTTGAATCATATAGTATGTTGTTTTTGATTTTTGTACTATTTTTCCTCTTTGTAGGTATATTTGAGTCAATACAAACAAACACTTCATCATTCAAAATATTCCTCAAAATCTATATATCTTATCAATTACTCCCTCTGTCCGAAAATAGGAGTCCTATTTTAATTTTACTGTGATTGTCGAGATTAAAATAACTGAGGAAAATAAAAAAACATTATAAACAAACAAACTATTAAGTTTTTATTAAAAACTACATTTTTTTACATACATAGGAGCAGGTACATAATTTATATATATAAAATAAGTTACAAACTAATACTTCTATAATTTTCATTTCTTCCTCAGTGCATTTTAAAGATATTGGTAATTTTGATTCTGTTGCGGTCGAGAACCAATTATAAGACAATAACACGCAATCCACAAACATAACATGCAGCAAACACAAAGAAGAAAGGCGGTTAACAATATAATACATGTATTTGAGACTAATCACAACATTACATGAACCCTGAGATGATCTTCGATCCCCTTACAGGCCAGTAGAACATTGGAAGCGCCGCACGAAAGCTAGAAATATAACATAAAGAGAATGGACAAAGCTGAATGAAAAACCTACCCGATAACGGAAATCGAATAAGCACCCCCTTTATAGTTAGCGCATCCGCGAAGGTGACCCACTAGAGGATTGCACCGCCCTGGAAGAATTTACAAACCTTAAAAGAATAAAAAGTAATTAAAAACTAGACAGAGTCAAATAAAAGATTACCTGAGAAGAGAGAACAAATGAACGACCCTCCATATCCGGGGTATCACCAGACGAACTCGTGGAAGCAAACACGCAAGAAATTCTGGAGAAGAGTTATAAATCCTGAAAAAGAAATAATTAATTAAAACAAAACCAAAAAACTACCAAATCCCTTTCTGAGCGATCCGGCAGAGTTAAGGGGTCATCCGACCCTCTCCGTGTAGCCCCTCACAAGACGAGTCCCTGGATGAAACCCGTGAAGTGATGGGATGTCCCCAGAAAAAGTTATGGCCCCTGAAAAATCAGAAAGTTAATTTTTAAAATGTAAAATTTTTATTCATAGTTATTTAAACTTATTCCTTGTGGCAAGCTGAATTGTAAACGTTTGTATTTTTAAAGCATCTTTTAATATTAAATCGATAGTTTTTCATATTAAATGAAAATATAAACTTCACAATTGCATCACTTCTATTTCAATAGATGATTTTCCTGTTTTACGAAAGGGATTCAATTCACATAATGAGCGACAGTTCTGTGAACCATTATTGATAAGACATTACAACCCATTAATATTCCTCATATTCAAAATGGGGAAAGTAAGACCGACTAAATTCATATTAATCTTTAATTAAGAAAATAAAAAACATTTTGCTATTAGTATGCAATAAAATCATGAAAAATTAAATATTGACTGATAAAATATCCCCTTAATTAAAATGTTATTATCTTACACATTACACTGATGATGGAGTACGAAATTCTGAAACCTCGTACAATAATCAATTTTTTAAAAAAAAGCTTTAACAAAATTGTATTTCAAAAACATCAAATTAGCGTCCATAAGTCTCAATTTTTGACAACATAATTATAAATATAATATATATCGACAATGAAGTCAAACTTTTATTACAAAATAAATAATGTCATTAAATCTAGATAAATAAATAAGTAACTTTAATATAGAAAAACAAGATTTATTAAGAATAAAATTATAAAAAAATAATTACTAGATTAATGTTTGTCTTTCTTCAGCTCCTTCATCCAGACTCGTAGATGTTGTTTGGGAATGACGAAACTGCTAGTTTCAGTTATGATGAAGCCTCAAAAAGGACATAATTAGCATAAAACAAGTAACGAAAACGTTAAAGTTTTGTAATACAAATAATTTGACTTATTTTATGGAAAGTGTCCTGTAATTATTATTCCTTATTAACAGTGTTCTGTCTTACTAGGACAATAAATTTACAAATTGTTTTTGTTTTAATGAATGTTGACGCATTTAATGAGGACGCGAGAATCACAGAATCAGATTTATATACATAATTAGTGATAATTTTTTAATAATTTTTGTACATATTTTAACAGATTTAAGTGTCAAGACAACAAAACTAATATTGGAAAGTCAGAGAGATCATTAGGTTAATGTCCATGGTAATTAAAACAATATTCCTTTAATTCAAACAAATGACTTTTTGCTGTCAATGTTGACTCAAACTGTCTCGAGATTTCGATTTCTTAAATCTCCGTTTTCAGATTTAAATAAAATAAATTCCATATGGAAATCCAGAGACAATATTTGAGAAGAAGTTTGTAAAACAAGATCTCAAAGTACTCCAAATATTTGATCTATTTCAAGATTACTAAAAAAGACATTGTAAAATTGACGAAAGGAAATCTTTGCAGATTATAAAAACATGATTTAATTAATGAAAAATATTAACAAATTTACAGAAAAAAATTACAAAAATAACAAAAGGAAGAAGAGTAGAGAGATTGGAATGATAAAATTGAAATAGATATAATTACGTGGTATGATCAAGAATCACTCAGACTAGACCAGAAAACAACGTTAGAGTATGAAAGCATTTGTGTTCGTCAGCTTTCTGCTAACAGAAGAAATGCATTTTCATAGAATCATTTTCTTCTTCAGGTCATCAAATTCCTTGACCAATTTTCCGAAAGCTAGTGTGACCCATTCAGTTTTCTTCCCAATTGTTCGCGGATTGAGTGACAGTATCAAGCGTTTCCTCCGCAAAAATAAAAAGATGATCGTTTATGTTCTGAACAATTGTAAAATAAAACAACTCAGTGTTATAAAAGAAAAAAGACTCTTCAATAACGATATGGAATTATATCAAATATTAGAGGTGTAAATTCGTTTTATGCCTCCGATTTTTGTACAATAATGATTATTTAGTGCTAATCGACTACCATTGATAGAGGAATAAATTTGTATTTTTCTCTTTCAATCATTTTATGTCAGGAATATTTTTGAATGGTGTTTATTGTGTGTTGTTTGGTATGTTGTTTTAGGATTGTGTTTCTCCTATCCAGATGGAAGATTGATTTTTCAATATTTTAAAACGTCGGATTATTTAATCAATTTTAAAATTTGAATATTAAACTTTAATATATAAATAATATATTTAAAATATTTTTAAAAAAATAATTAAAATTATTTTGTAATTTAAATTATAAATTATTTTGAAATCGAACTGTAAATTAATTGTAGCTTAAATTTATTTGAATAATAAGACGTTTAAAAATAGAGTTAAAACATTGATAAATCAAGAACGATGACTAGTTACAAATGTTTTGTGGAGAATTGTCCTAGTTTTAATTCAAGTTGTGGTATCAATAAATTTCTTGGAAATCCAATTAGTGTTCTTAATAATTAAAATTCAATCTGATTGAATTTAATGATTAATTTTCATATGGAATATTTTTTTGAATATTTTAAAAAAAGATGGAACTGAATTAAAAAATTCTGGGTTAATTTTTTATGTATTATTTAAATGCCTGAAATGAATTGTGAAAAAAATATTTATTTTCGGCGAAATTTTAAATTTGTCGAGATCTTGTTCCTCTCAGGGATACGAATTCTTAACAATGTCCAAATACAGGCTCAAATGTATTCATTAACTTTATTTGTCAGAGCTAGAATTTTCAAATTTTAAAAATCAGTTTTTGCTTTCAGAATATAATTCTTTGTATGCGGATTCCTTCAAAACGACCAAATTTTTTGTATAAAACATTTTCAATTTCATCTAAATTCATCAATTATTTTTATTCAAAATTAAATTATTTATTCCAGTTACAGTTTTCTTTAGACTTTATTAAGAACACCAATTTGATTTTTTATATATTTTTATTTAAACAACAATTTTGATTGTCCTCAAAACAATCTTTGTCAAAACTTTCGTACATTTGCATTGAAAGCGAAAATTGATTAATGGTTTTAATTCTCATTACTTTTTTAGAAAATGGGGAAATAAATATTTAAATAAAATATTCACTCAAAACTTATTGGATAATAATTAAAATGATAATTAATTATTTTAAAAAATATTAATTTGATTTATTTATTAAATATTATAAAACTTAATTAACTTATTTAAAATTTTAAAATTATTTGAAATTAAAAATAAATTTAAACATTACATATTTTTAGACAATAAGAATTAAAACATTAATCATCCATCTGGGTAGGAGAGACATTTCCAAATCAACATACAACATTCAAACACAAAACATCAAACATTTAAAATATTCCTCAAAGACTTCTTTGTTTTTTTTCGTTTTTTCTATGACAATTAATAAAATCTATATTAAGTAAATTTGAATTCAAATCAAAAGATGACATAATGCCAAAATTTATTTTCTATCACAATTTTGTTTTTAAAAAAATTTTTAATTATATTTTTTCTTTACACAAGCCAATCCGAAATTCTAATATCGTCTTTATGAACTTTTAACCCTTTCGCAGCTGCTGGGACACATATGTCCCAGTGAATGTTTCAAAAGGCTGTTGGGACATATATGACCCATCATAAAAGACGAATGGGATATATTTGTCCCAACCTCCCCAGCCCNNNCCCTGAATAAATTTCCAAAAAAAACTTTTAAATAATAAATTTCAGACCGGAATAAACATTATATATTTAACAAAAATTATCTATAACTTAAAACGGAAAGCCGCTGCGAAAGGGTTAATGAAGTTGATACAATTCGGCTGTCTGAGAGCCAAAAGTATTAGGAATGTGAGGAATTTATGAGGAATCTCGCATAAATTTTAGAATTAAATCTAAAAAAAGAAATTTCAAAAGCATTTAAAAATATATCATAAATTAAAAATTTGAATTTTTCAATGAAATAAAATATAGTTAATATAAATATTTATAATTAAAAAAAAATGGAAATTTATTACAAAATAATTTAAATTAAAAATGATAATTAAATTTGTCAAAATTTTGTATATAAAAATTTTTTAAAAAATTGTCTCCGAATTAATTTATTTTATCGGATCGTCGAAACAGATATAAATAATTCTCATAAATGAGATTATTTTGATGCATTCTTTCAAGTAATTTATGGACAGAATTTACTTCTCAAGAACAAATAATATAGAATGCATTTTAATACATTACTTAGAATAAATTGAATTATATTTTATATTAATTATGAGACTAGTATAAAATCGAAGTGTTTTTCCCACCCGTTGTTGCTCCGCCTTATTTGCTTTTACACGATAGGACCCGATTGATGGGAGCAAATTCCTTTGAGACATAATTCAGATGACAATGTTTTTTATTAATTGTTTTTACTTTGTTCTTTTAGAATATATATATTCGTTATATATATATATATATATATATATATATATATATATATATTCGTTATATTCGTGTTATAATTTATGGCAGTGGAATGTAAATGAAAAAAAAGAAAAGATTTTTCTTTTTCAAGAAAGTAATTGCACAAGCAACAATTATAAAATACATTCATCACTTATACAATTGGACTAACCCAAAAATTATATAAACAGATTGTTAAAAACCTATGTGTTTTGTTTAATAATTCCCCAAAGTAGAACTTTATAAATTTACGGAATACTCAAATATAATTTAAAATATTAAATATAAAAGAGGGTAATTAATTTTATAGTTTTACTACCATTTACTAATATTTAATTTATACCATAATTTTTACCAGAAAACCATTTATTACCAGGAAATACCATTTTAATTTTTAATTCCCACTCATATCATATCCTTCTTTCGGATTGATATTATGATCTCCATCAAGACCGTACCCCATTGTCATTATATTATATTGAGTGATTTTTTATTAACTCATACTGCCATTTGAGATGTTGCATATTTGTTAGTTCTGTTTATTGTGAATCTTTAGGATTTGAGAATTTCTTGATATTATTTCATATCTCTCAAATCACGAAAGGTATGTCCAAAGAGACTCAAAATAATTTTGTAAAATCAAACTTGAACACAGTGTACGATTTAATTTGCCTTATAGATTTTTTTGTGGTATTAACAACATCAATATGATTTTCCGAACATTTATTACTATCACAAGCAGATTTGTGATTACAACAATTATTCAAACTACTTTCACTATACAACATTTTTCTTCATTTATATATTTCTGAGTTCATGCTAATTTTTGAACATAAATGAAAAATGTTTATTAACATTAATTAATTATGAACTTTCTAATTGGTTAAAATTAAATCTAAACTTTTTACAAAAAAGTACCAACTAAATTAACAAATTAAAGTTCTAAATTACATTAAAAATTAAATATTACATTCGAAAATTTAAATATTACATTTGAACAATAATTAAAGTATTTTTACTTTAAAATTAAATTATTTTCAATTAGTAGGAATCAAAGAAAATACCAATCAGTTATATGAGTAGAAGAGACACAATCCGAACCAACATTCAACATACACAATATAAAACAACAAACAATTCAAATTATTCCTCACATGTGAAGAGACTGTATTTTGTCTAGGTTAAATTTTTACGAATTGATTGCTTATTTTTCCATGCTTTATATTACCTTTCCATATATCTATATATTTATACATGGAATTAATATTTTTTAATAAATTTATTATGTTATTAGTAACTATTTAAATCTTTTATTGAAAATTTCTTACAAAACATTTTACAATTATATAGTTACTATTAACATAATTAAAAAACTAAATTATTTAAAAACTAATATTAATTAAAAAATGTAAGAATTTTCTCTTATACAAAACATGACAAAAAATTAAGTTGGTGAGGTGACCAGGGTCATTGATCTTGTACAAGGGGACACTGCCGAGAGAACTCATTCTCGACATGAACGCAACGAGACTGTCTCGAGGCCTCAGAAGATTGTCGACGCAAACGGCCGCAGATTCAACGCACGGACCCAAGAAATGTGGAATCACGTGTTCCTTGGCGTCCTGCAGCTGTTTTTTCAAGGCCGGGTCGTTCCAGTACAAGTGAAAGATGAGAAGGAAGAACGAATCGTAATTATCGATCTTATTATTGGTATTGTTGTTATGGGAACCAATCGAACGAGGCGATAAAAAATTAAGAACGATTTCACATAATCTCGGAATGACGATTTCTCGGCCGGAGAATTGTGAGATTTGGCGTGAGAAATCGGAGACGAATCGATCGATTTGGGTATCGTTTGTGATGTTAATGAAATTCCAATTCATTTGAGACAGAAGTCTTAATAAATTAAATTGATCATCGTTATAATTATATTTCGAAATTTCGGTGAGAAATTCGTGAAGATTTGTGAATTTAGTAATTTGTGCAGTTTTCATGTGAATTAAATTGATATTTGAAAAAAATTCAACTGAAATCAATAAATTTATTTTTGCTTAAATTTCGCATAAAAATAATCAATTAATAAAACAAAACTCACAATTAGTATATTAAAAGTTTTCAATGATTAAAAATCAGTTTTTAAATTTTAATTGAATTAAAAATTTTTAATGTAAGTGTGGATTTTTCCAGCTCAAAAATTTCAGGGGTCGCAAATCCAATTAAGACATTTTAAATAATTATAAAATCAAAAATTAAACTAAATATAACTTAGAAAAACTCTTAATTGGTTGCTGCTGCTGATAAAATTTAGTGAACACTACTGTTGGTCAAATAGATTTCTGTATGCATAAGGCATGAATAAAAAAAGTTGTTTATTTATTAGTTCTTATAATTTTTTTTACATTAAACTATTATAAGGGGTCTTTATATTTTGTTCTAAGATTGAACAAATTTTTTTGAAAATATAGATTTTTTTCTGAAGTTGGCAATATAGTAAATATAATTTATTAACATAAATAAATACGCATTATTTTAATATAAATAATTATAATTCAGTACATTATGTTTAAAAATTCTGTTCAATACTACATTTGAATATGGATAAAACAATTTTATTTTTTATATAAACCCGATGAAACTTTATTATTTAATCCTTTTAAAATAATAATTTAGTTTTCTTATTTTTCAATTATCGAATCAATTAATTATGCAACACAAAAATTTTTGGATTTTGTTTAAGAATTTACAGATGAAATATATAAATAAATAAATTTTATCAATCTAAAAATTTTAAGTTAAATTAAAAAAATATTTTTTATCTAATTTACATAAGTAATTTTAATGTAATAATCTCAAACTCAAAAAAATTTTCCCAATTTGAAGCTAGCTTAAAGCTCCTTTTATAGTTTCAAAATTAAGTTATTTTGGTGGTACATCTTTGTCAAGATTCATTTTCATAGGAAATCAGGGGCCAGACATTGTTTAATCAACTATCGGGTGGCAGACACTGTTGGCTGGCAGGACGAAATTGGCTCAAATTTAATCAAAATAGAAATTAGTTTTGTCATTTAAACCGTTGCTTTATAAATGTTTTCGGATATTTAGTTAAATTTATGGCAATTTTTAACAATAAAAAGACTTACATCTTAAAAAGGAACACCAAATGAAAACATAACATTTTCCATGGTATTACCATAATTTTTCCCTATAATATTCCTATTGTTAGATATTTGTTGGGTTTTATTTTGTGATTACAGAGATCACAAAAAGTTATTATCAAAAAGGACCAACTTTAGGAACAATTATAAATAATTTTAGGACCAATTAAAGAATTTGTTAAACATACAATTTTTCCATTACAGTTTGAATTGTATCGTGATGTTCGACTCTTGTGAATATTGTAATTCTTACAACATTCTTTGAAAATAACTGACTCAAATTATTGGTCTTGGTTTGATATTATTTTTCAGTTCCTTACTGATGTTCATCGCACTGATGTCTTTTACCGGAAACGTGTTACCAATTTAGTGTTTGACAGAATATTTGATTTTAAAAAAGAGTATTGCCGTGAAAACTTATCACTGAAAAAGAAAACAAAAGGAGAGAATATGGATTTAATTTCATTGGATAATTTTATTAATAATTGTCTATAAATTTTTTTTTTAATCCTCCAGTGCTAAAATTCCGTCTCTCAGACCGACCCCCCCACTTTTCTCATCACATCATCGCGAAATCTTCCTCACTATGTTCTACTATGCTTCTTTTTTACCAAAAAAGTACTATAGAATACAAATTGTATGAATAAAATATCATTCTCTGAATTTAATCTTACAGACGGATGTTAATACTAAAGTTACAAAAATTGTGTTAGTACTGCAGAGTTACTAAACAACTCATATAGATAAACACAAAATAAAACTAGTAAATCGAAAAAACTAATTTTTGTATCCATTCTTTATCCAGACAAAACTCTACTTTGCCAACAAAATTTTAAAACTTAACAAATTTAAAAAATGTTAATTAAAAAAACATTTAAAATTAATATAAACTACTTATAATTAATAAGTAGATATCTTGCAATTAATATTGTTCGGGAACTCCAAATTTTCCGTTTTTTCTCATTTTGCGATCATAAAAAGTTTCACGATCAAATTTTTACATAATCAGTTATTGTCATCGAGAATGAGTAACTGTGCAAAGATTGAAGAAAATGGATGGGGTAAAAAGCCTTAAAGAACAGGTTTCTAAATTCCATGGATATATATATATATATATATATATATATATATCATATATAGAAAGTAAGCTAATAAAAAGAATGGAAAAATCAGTTGACCTTGTGTGAACAAATATAATCAAAAAAAGATAGTCAAATATTTTTACGAACTCATTGTTGTAATTTATCGTTCACACTCAATAAATAAGTCCTTAAAAATATAATCAAATTCGAGAATAATGTTTGATTTTTCGGAATTAAACCGGAGTAGTACTTTGCTTTTTTTGTTTTTGGAATAACTAAATCAACTTATGACTTTCTATCGTTATAAAGATTCACCATTTTAACTCAACAGTTTGTCACTCGCGCAACGCATGCTTTTGCATACTGACTTGCCGACTGTCACTCGGGCGGCCTGTGATTTGTCTCGTCCTTTTGTGCATAATAAATGCATATCTAAAAACACTTTTTAGCGCAATTTCCATACTGACAATTGCAATTATTAATTGGTTATTTCTGTGTGGATGGATGGATGGATGGATGGATTTGTGTCCGCAGCTTTAAGTCGTATCTCCTCTTCAACGAAGCAATATCGAGGGTTAGTTCCAAAAGCAAATATGTTAAGCAAGTTCGGAGGATGATTGTGGGCCAAAAAAAATTCCCGGATTTCCTTCCTGGATTTCCCGGAAAAGCCAAAAAACCTCGAAAAAATGCAGTTTT
>MQRK01214106.1:0-11632 GCA_001938485.1 Girardia tigrina | reverse complement strand
GACTGTTCCCTACTCTGAGGGTTTCAGGAAATTCAAAAACTCTATTTTGAAACATGATGAAAATAATTTATTAAATTTAAAAATTGTATCTAGATCATGTAAGATAGGAAGTTTGTTTAGTAGGAAATCTATCACTCCAACTGGGTTATGTTCCAATTTAGTTTATCAATATAAATATAATGGGTGTGACGCCACATATATCGGAGAGACTTTTCGTCATCTTTGTAAACGGATTCAGGAACATAATCGCAGGGAAAGTGATAGCAATATTGCTCAACATAAGAAGAACTGTTTGAATACTAAAGTTGATGTAAGTAATCTTAAGATTTTGTGTTCACAATTTGATAATTACTGGAAGAGGTGTGAGTCATTGTTGATCAAATCTTTTGATCCAAAAATCAATGTCCAAACACCATCCTCTTCAACTTTATTGAAAGTATTTTCATGATTTAAATGACATAATGATTACATAAACATTGCTTTGATATATAAACGCGAGTATATCATTGTTAATTCAGTCTGATGATGACGGTTGATCCGTCGAAATTAATCACAATATATTCTGATGAAAATTTTTTGACTTTTAAAAATTCATTATTGTCATTTTTTAAATATTTATATTTAAATTTAAAATACAAATTTTATTATTTGAAATACAATTTACGATTTTAAAATACAATTTACGAATTTAAAATACAAAAATATTTAATTTAAGCAATATTTAAGTTTATTATTATTAAGAACATTTAAACAAGTCTCGTTTAAATCCACATTCCGTCAATGTCGATGGAATAATTCGTTAATTCTTTAACAATGTCTGGAACACAGTGTTCCAATAAAGAATTTTCAAAATGTTTCTTGGCACTGATTAAATAATCTAATTTTAAATGAACATTCTCCGCTCATGAACCTGTTTTGGCGAATAATTTATAATCAGCCTGATTTTCACGTCCGACTTCAACGGTGTTATAACACACCATAATACCTCACGCATATTCTCCTCTTTCGAAACGCACAACACAAACGCCAGCACAACACGTGTAATTCTTTAGATCAAGTTCAATAATTTCATTACAATGATCAAGGGCGACTGAAAAATTCTTCGACTTTTCGACCAACGATGCATAATTTCCACCAACATTCATATAATTCCTCTCCCAAAAATTCGCCATACAAAACATCAAATCAAATCAAAGAAAAATCTCCGTGCCAATTTTTTTTTATTTTTTCCAACATAAATTTCACAAAATAAAATTTTCACCAAAATTTCATAATAAAATTGATTCATTTAAACAAATTTTTCCATCACAAATCAAGTACGCAAAATTACAAAAACCACCGATTTTTATCACAATAATCGATTAAAAAAATCGAAAATTACAGCTTTTTAATTATTTTTTTTATTTTGCCATCATTTGTTTGTTTATTTAATTTTTTTTTAATTTATTTAAATTTTCCCTTTTTTTTACACAAATAAAACTTTAATTATTAAAAGCACAAAGTCGATAAATTAATCGAAAACGTAATAAAATTTCCGTCAATCATTCGGTATATTATCGAGCATTTCATAAGCCGCAGATTTTATCGAATCCTTCAGTTTCTTTGATTGAACATTTCCAAATAATTTTTTAATCGATACACAAAGATTTTATTTTTGAAATTTCCAATAAATATTTGCTAGAATTTCAATTTGATAGAATTGCAACTCTGGACGAATCGAATCCAAGTTAACTTTTTGGGTTTACTACGATATGGACCCCCATGGGAATCCAACAGTCCACGTTACTTGCTATATATATATATATATATATATATATATATATATCCTTAACCTCATTGGTGAAGTGTGGCAGCACTCGTTTCTGGCAAAAAGCAAACTGATAGGCAGTGTAAAAAAAAGCTTTCACAGAATATCCTGCACGTAAGACCAGGTTTTGACATTTCCTGTGCGACAAAGGTAAACCTGATGCTTTTGCACCGAAGCCCGTTATCATAAGGTGAAACCTCTGTTTTTAGACCGCTCTTTACTATACTGATCTAGTTCATTATTCAGATTTTTTTGATGATGAGGTCGAGAGAAGTAGTAATTTAAATATTTCTGAGCATGTCAACTTTTGTGTTTCATCTACTGTGAAAGACGACTTGACTGAGACATTATATCTGTCAAGCTGAAAGCAGTACATTCCGCTTCTGTCAACTTGCTGAGAAATTTTTTCGAGCAAATCGTATGTTTTACTTAACCAAAATGAACATACTGAATGCAACCTACGATTTTATTTGTGAGAACATTAAAAAAGAAAAAAATGTAAATATAAAAATTTTTATAAACTCTATTTTACTTACTTTTTTGAAATGGGTAAAATACATGTCAAAAACCTTGATTATACAAAAAATAAATTGGTTATCCCTAAATTGAGCGTGTGTATTAAGTACTATTTGTAAAACACATGATGTTGTGAATTCACCGCGATTGACCCGCGAATTTTAAAAGTTTATACCGCGAAAATTTAACAGCCGTATTTAGGAGTTTTTTTATTATTTTAAATCCAGCGTGACTATACAAACACCCTGTACTAATTATTTCCAATTTTATGTCATTAATATAATAATGAATAAAATAAATAAATAATAATAACACTTTTCTGTAACATACTTATTGGGTTCGTGATTAAAATTCAAATCATATTTTGTTTTTGTTTTATTAATTTTTACAATGCTTATTAATTTGGAATATAAATTTAGATCTTTAAAATTATTTTAATGGACATGTCCTGTAAAAATTCAATTCCTAAATAATTTTTCTTTAATTTTAAAAATCCAGTTATAAATTGTTTTTTAATGAGACTTTCCGTTGACAATTAAATTCAATAAAACATTATGATTTATATTTAAAAACAGTGTTACAAGATATATCAAAATTTCTTTACAATAATCTTTTACTCTGAAACTGTTATTTTAATTGTGATTTTTTAAACCTATTTTTTTATAAAAGTTCTTTCGATTTAATTAATAAAATATTATTATTACACTATACTTTTTATAAAACTTATTTCATTTTAATTAGTAAAAATATTATCTATAAACTTAAATTTTTTATATATAATTTCTTTCAATAGTTCTTTCAATTTAATTAGTAAAATAATATTTTATATATATATCTCAAATATAATTATGATTTTTAATTTAAAAATATCAAAAATTTTCAGTTCACCAAAAAGAACCCCTAACAATACTATCTAAATATTTGTAATTATTAGTACCGTAATATAACATTAAGACGACCATTTTCAATATATTCTACGGTTACATTCATTTTCTTGATTTATAAGTTTTTAAATAATACCCGAAATAATCTTCGAAATAAAGCATATTAAACACAAAATTCTTCACATAAATCAAGATATTTTTAATAATTAATTAAAATGAGAATTTAATATCGAGTACATAATTTTATGATGATCGAAAATTTCATAAAATTCTTTTATTTTAAATTTTAATAATTAAATTGTAATTTTCTTAACAAAATAATAACATTTCCACTCGTGAAATGAGTTTTGATGGAGCATCTCGAATGTCGACCGACCCAGTATCAGGATCCTTCTTAAATGGAAACCTTTCGTTCATAAATATCAAAGCTGAACTAAATATTTGTAACATTTTTACACAAATTATTTCAGTATTTTCTGTAATAATTATTTGATTCTAGACAAAAATTAAACTCGAATAATTGATTTGTCCGTTTTTCATTTTTTATCGAAATGGAATCATTTTCCTGTCAAATTTGTCTGATTTATTAACAGAAAATTTTATTAAAAAATATTCAAAAAAAATTTTCTTTGATTTTTCTATTTTCCATTTTAGTAGGAATTTAAAAAAATGTGTTTTTGATTTTTTTCTGTAACAAAAAATGAAAAATTCCGATTCTAGCAAGGTTTTTACTTTTCTGTTTAAAAAGAAATAAAATATTTTTTCAGAAAGATAATCCATTCTGGAAACTAACTAGAGTTGAAAAACCAAAATTTTAGAGACTAAAATCTTAGCTTGGTTGATCATTAATATATTCACCTAAAGATTGAACCTTCAAAGGTGAAGTAAGTCAAGGGTAACATCATCATTCATATGATCTTTAACTTTTACTATAAATTATTATATTAAAAGTATTATTATTAGGAAGCTTATTCTGAAAAAGTAATATAAATTATAAATTAAATCAAGACTGAGTAGTCGGAATAAAATTGTCCGATTCGAACTTAATTTTTTTAATTTTATTTTTAAAACTCCTATATTTTTTAAAATTTCCGACTCTTACTTCTTTTTAGGTCAATTTATAAAATTTGTTGTTATTTGGTCGGAGTCGCAGTCGGTTTTGAGTTTCACAAATCCGAATCAGCCTTCGACTCGGACTCCAACTCCGACTTCTCCACAAAATCGTTAAACTCCGACTCCGACTCCGCAGCCCTGAATTAAATCAAGTTTTTTATCTTAAAAAATTGTGAGACAAAACATTCACATTTTAAAGATCTTTTTCACAAATAAATATAATTTTATATTTTACTGCATAATACAGGATATTCGAATGTTATTTCAGTCACAGATATAAATAGAACGAAGCGTGTAAGAAATAATTACCGTAAATAAATTTAAAGTATCTACCAGAAATAATTAAAGAAATATAAAAATAATTTATTACACTTGTAGTTTCTCATAATTATTAATAACTTGAAAATTAAATGTTAATTCAATATAGAAATTTAAAATGAGACAAAATTCGTAAATTTAAATGTATTAAATATAATAATACTAAGGATTTATCATTTTTATAACTTTTGTTAACTTATCAACTTTAATAATTTGTAGAGTTTCATTATCTTTCGACACTTCCTATTCTCCATATTAAGAACACCATTGGGGTTTTCCACACATTAATTTTCATTAAGTTTGAAATGTCTTTTGGACAATTGTTAAAAAAAACTTTCGTAGTTTGCCATCGAGCTAAATTGATAAGATTGTTTAATGTATCGTTTAAAAAACAATTATTTGAACAAGTTTTCTTTTTAAATTATTTTAAGAATTTTTTTAAAAATTTTACTTTTATAATGTCGTTAATAATTTTATCTAAATATTAATTTACTTTTAAACTGATTTTATTTAAAGAAAAACGTTTATTTAATCAATCAAAAAATTATTTAAATTATCAAAATTTTTAATAGTCAAACGATTTAGTATTTTAAAAGTTTATTAATATCTTGTTGTAATTTAAAATGCAAGCTATGCTCGAATAACTATTCATCGCGAACATCCAAAATACCAATTTTCGTTTGAGTAGTACAAAGTAAATAAATACAAAATTCAACATACTAAATCTCAAATATTCTTCACATCATATTTGGCGAGTTTTTGTTTTTCAATTTTTTAAAATGTTTCTCTCGACTTAATTGAACAAATAAATTATTTCTTTGGTGAAAACTCAAATAATTGTTAAAGAAAATATCTGTTTTTTTGTTTTTCATTATCATTAAAAATTTGAATACAATTTGATAAGCCACTGTTAATACTGTATATTAAAACAAAACTCCGATCTTCTAATTCTTTATTTAATCCACGAACATTTTTTAATAATTCTGTATCGTAATATAAACAGTCGTGTAAGATTTAATTTTAATTGATGCGTTTAAACAATGCATAATTTTTTACATGAATTATTTTTTTAAATAAAAGCGCGAACAATTGCAGCTCACATATCAATTACAAAATTACTTGATAGACGCACAAACAGATCTCATACATTACACAATTTCGATTTGAAAGACAAACACTCACACAAACGTTGATTATCGATTTAAATTTCTTAAATTATTTCTTCGGGAAATTTCAGTTTGATTCATAAATTTTGTTTACCTAAAGGTTCACTTATTTCTTCTTATTAATTAATTTTCTTTTTAATGTCAATAATTATTTTCTTTTACCGGTAAATGTAAAAAATAACGGCAAGATCTTTTTAAAAATTAGAAAACGCCATTTTAAAATCAAATTATTTATTGATGCAATATATTTCGACGGTATAACAAATAGAATTATTGGGAAAGAGTATCGAACGCAATAAAAACAGCATTTATCAATGTATTTGGCAACAATGATATCATTATGTGTTGGGCACATATGAAAAGGAATGTAGTAAAGCGTATACATCAAATTGATGATCGAAACTGTTCAAAGTGAAATAATGGATGATATTGAATCACTTCAACTTTGCAGTACAAAGGGATTATTTGAAATTGCTTCTTTGTTATTTATGAAAAAATGGAACAATAACAAGAAAAAAAACCAATCTATTTTGGATTGTATTTTGACAATGAATTGCTGAAAAAAATAGTTGTCGGTATGAAGGAATCCAGAATTATATACCAAGCACTAATAGCGCACTTGAAGCTACAAATAAAGCAATCAAAGATGATGGAACCTAGAGAAAAAGGCTTGTTTTATCCAGATTTTTAGTTAATTCTATTAATATTGTGAATAATTGGTCAACCGAACATGATACAACAAAGCCTACTTCTAAGACGTTTGCAAAGCAACCGACTATCAATTTACAGTTATGGATATCTGCTTAACAGTGGGTACAACTGAGAAAATATATCACATGTGTTGAGAATGATGAAACAAAAATATACCATATACCAGCTGGTGATTTAGAGTGCAAACTATATGACCAAAGAAACATTATTTAGTTCATGTTCATTAGATGTTTGTTCCGAAATTCATGGTCCGGATTTTTTTAGCCTCTTTCTAATACTTTTTTTCAACGGAAATTTAGTTAATTAGTAACAGATGGGGAAAATCTTTTTTAAAAAGTGGATAAAATCATTATTCGTAATTCATGTACGCGAACCGACATCAATAGTAGTTTTTATGTTAGTGTTTTGTATTATATTCGATTATATGGATAACAAAATAGAGGATGAAAAAGAATACTTTTACTGTTGAATAGAAATAATTTATCATGCAACTTCTTCAAATATTTTTTGAGCAATTAATAAATACAACGAAAAAAAGTCACTTAATTGGAAAAGTATTTGGCAAATGTACGGTTGAAGCAGCAAATTTGGCCGCAAACATTCAGAAATTTTGATGAAATCGGAGTAGCCGATTTAAAAAATTATTATTATTTATATTTTTATTCATTGCGATATATTACAAAAACAGTTAAATAAATCTTAAGCATTTTCTCAATCGATAATATAATTTATTAGTATAATTATATAATAATATAAATTATATACTAAATTAGTCGACTTTGTATTTTCAATAAGGAAATTATTTTTTATTAAATTATATTTTTTCGTCGGCAAGAAAATGTTTACTTCTGAAAGTTTTTAAATATTTAATCATTTCCGTTTGCTGCGATTATAAATTCGACATTGACAAATATATTTATTTCTTGTGTTATGTGAATAATTTATTTTTTATTTTACAATCACTATGGTAAATTCTGATCAAAATATAAATAAAAAATATATTTTTAAGTGAATAACAAACAAAAAACATTTTCTGGACACTTTCAACAATGTCTAATATAACTTATTTTCATTTATTTTCCACTTTTATTTATCAATATTTTGTTTAATAATAATTTTCCAGTTGTAATCATAAAAAAGAATATCGGCGGATCAAAACAGACAAAACACAGATTCTGTTCGGTTAACTGACGGACCCCTTTGCATGATGAAGAAGGGTTTGAAGATAATCCAATTTAACGAAATTGTATATAAAATACACTGAAAGATTTCCAATTTCGTAAACAGAATTTGACGTCAATCTGAAAAAGATGAAAGAGAATTCATTAAAGAAAAGTTAAAATTTCTTTCAGTGCTTTTTGACTACGTTTAAAACAAAAAAATCGGCTATTAATTACCAACAAGAGATTAATCCTATCTCCGTAATGACGTTAAAGACAGTTGGCAAACGATGTGCCAGGAGAATATGATTTATTATGATAATGTATAAATATTTTAAGTATCCACTTTTATACAAATAATTTATATAAATAATACTCATCAGTCGGTGTCATACGAAAGGTAATTTTTTTATTATTTTGAAATTTATTTATTTATATTTTTTGAATTTTTAGAAGACGTTTTTATTTTCAATGTCGACTCGTATGACAATTAAAACAATTAAAATTTTGTTTTAATTCCTGTCAATCTTAATTTATTAGGATCTTTAAATTATCTTTGAGAAGGGTCATTTTAAAAATAATAAATAATATTAGAATATTGATAATATGCCTCAACATAAAAAATAATTTATTTTAATCTGATATAATATTCTTCACGGAAATAATATTTTATTATTAATTATTATTACTTAAATAAAAAGACAATTAGACGGCTTTAATCAATCAACCGTTGACAAATATGCGGAAAGTTGGTTATAAAATAATGTTTTTGCCCATAAAATCTTTTCTAAAATAATGGAATTTTAACCATTAGAAAACTATATATAGATATAACATTATTTTAGACTTAATATTATAAAAGTTTTACAAATATATCAAAAATTTAAGAAATTCACTGAAAAAAATGTTTTCTTTTTCATAAGGGTCAAAGAGCATGCGACAAGGTTTGAGGATTCCTTTCTGGAACTTTTATTTGAATCGAATCTCCGAGGGAATTTCGTCGAAGAAGCCGTAATAGAAGCTCAGATCATTTTCGATTTGTAATGGGATATAATTCAATAATTATTTGTGGAGAAAAGATTACGAAATGGGAGTTCAATGAGTTTAAATTGGTTAGGAATAGCAAGACAACTTCAAAGGAATTAACCTATGACCCTAACAATCACAATTATGTTCCCAGTAATTTCCATTAACATTTAAGAGTTATTTTTAAAGAGAAATTTACATAATAAAAATTAACTGTACACTTTGGAGTAAAAAGGTGAATAAAACTAAATTGGATATATGTAAATGTTTTAGTTAAGTCAGAAGATTTGCGAAAGTGAGCAGAAGTCTCATTTTCTTCAAGAATAATATGTTGCCAATATATCAAAAGCAAGACATCATAATCACGAATAGAATGATTCAAATTCAATTGACAAGATCATAAAATATAAAATTCTTGTGGGTTTATAGCATTTAAGAAGAATATGTATAAAAAAAGTAGATTCAACGTGGTTTCAGTGACTTCAAGTCAAAGGTTTCCTTTGAAATAAACTGAAAGCTAATCTGGCACAAATATTTAATTGTTAGGAGTGCCAAAACTGGTGGATTATAGAATCAAATCGTCATTTCAAAACCCAGATTAGTAAGCATGGATGATTGGGTATACTCTGCAATTCTAGTACCGAGTTAACGATTTGCCTTACCAGTGTACAATGATTTATACTGGTAAAATTATACTTGTGTAATTGATATTGGTAATTTAAATTTGCTTTCATATCATAAGGTGTTTTTGAGTTATTTGAAAATATTGATTTTCTTATTTTATACATATATATATATATATATATATATATATATATATGTGTGTGTGTGTGTGTGTGTTCAAGCATATTAACAAAATTATTGTTGAGCATAAGACGATCAGTACCATTGATCGTCTTCAGCAAGAATTTACATGAAAAACAATTCAATTAATCTTAATATTTTTTACTTTTATTATTCTTTTCCAATTTTAGATGTTAATCAATGGGTTATATTGTTTGAATACCAATAATTTACAATAGAACATATCATTGCGTGAATCAAGATGCCTCTCTAAAAATGGAAAACTCGTATTTTGACATGTATGAGGTCCTATTTTTGCAACTATAAAGAACTTTATTATAGTTTTCAACATTTTTATTGATATCATAATTTGGACTGACCCTATACAACTCAACAAACTTGTTTGATTTTCAATGTGGTACTAATATAAGTTTTCCGCACTCGTGTCTTTTCCATTTTTTGTATTTATAAATCAGAATATACTTTCTGGTAAGCATGGTTCTGAATTCCCTCAATTCGATTGAGATATTCAAGTTACAAATTCTGCCCAACATGGTTTTCCTGAGTAGCAGTTATTATAAAGCCTGAAGCCGAGTAATATTCCATGTGAATAGTGGCCAAAACTTAATTCTCAAAATAAACTACGGGAAGTACATAAAACACTATCAGAGTTCTTTTTAAATGATGGGAATGATAGAATTTTTCATAGCAAGTTGCAGATACTTCAGTGTGTGGATGTCCTATTGTATACGTATAGTTATATCTCAGTTGTAGCTTCTTTTATAGTTTAGTATGCTCCAAATTCATTTATCTGTTTTATAATATCTTCGCTACAATTGACTTCCGTTAAAACAATTTTTGAATCATCCGTAATACACATGACTTTTGTTTTACTTGCATTATTTTTTATATTTTTCTATTTTCCCTATTTATACATGGTGCGTTAGATAAGTCCTGAGACTCGACACGAAATAAAAGTCAGATAACATTCAAATTTTTACTGTGTAAAAAAAGTGAACTCTAATTTCTCAATGAATCAGCATTTTTCCAGCAGTAAACAAGTTCGACGAACATAATTTTGAAGAAATTCGGGCTAAGGGAATTAAGAATATCTTCCACTTTCTCCTTCAGTGCAATTGCGTTTTTAAAATACTGCAGTAAATAATAGTAGAAGTTCTGCAGCTGCTGAATAATATCTCGGCTAGTTGTGCCTTTCAGCACAAGGATTTGATAACACTTTTGTACTTAACGCGCGATATAATGATCTGCTTCACTGACTACTTGAAGAGCGTTAACAAACCAATGACATATATGAAGCCACAAATAGTACAACTACTTATAGGAACAACGTCATTTTTGCAACCACTCTTCATACCTGAGTCTAAGGATGTATCTAACTCATCACGTATATAATATATACTAAAGATACATATTTATTAATTTTATTTAATTAGTTTATTTAGTTCATATATATTTTTAAAATTTTGAATCAAGAACACTGTGTTTGATCAAATAAACATGACAAAAATGCATTTTTAATGGAAGGTTTGACTGTTTTGTTAAAAAATATTTTCCATTTTCAAATAATCTGTACAAATGATTTTTAATCTAAACTTTATGAAAATTAATTGTTTTTAGAATAAAACTGAAATTTTTATTTTGCAAAAACAATAGCCTTAACATTCAAAGTCTAATAAATTTATTTTATATTTTGACAAAAGAGTTCTGCAAGCGAAACATTCATAATACGGAGTAAAGTTTTTTGCTATTTTGAGATAAAATAATTGAACATCGGATATTACATTTGTAAGGTAAATCTGAAGCAATAAAATGAAATTATTTTTATATCTTTTAATGCTAATTTACGCCCACTCAAATAAATTACGATATTTTATATTTTTGAAATTATAAATTAATTATACCTTGTTTCAAATTAACACATACTTAATTGTAAATTAAATTAAAATATGAAATAAAAAATAACAATTTTTAAAATAAGTCATTAATATTTTATCATTGTAATTTCTATTTTACAAAGTTGTTTACATTTATAGGGAATATTGTTATTATTATTAAATAATAATAATTGTTAGCTTACTTATGTATATCAGTAGGGGAAAAATGTACCTTCTCCGGCACTTACCCCCC
>MQRK01214105.1:338-24610 GCA_001938485.1 Girardia tigrina | reverse complement strand
ATATATATATATATATATATATATATATATATATATATATATATATATATATATTAAAAAAGATTCACAGAACAAATGGTATCAGAAAAATAATAGAACTTTTGTTTGCATAATCAAGAAAATGTAGAAATACCAATTTAAAATGAGGATAAATAATGGGATTGTCTCGAAGGCAATTTGAATTGTGTATTAAAAACCATAGTTCTCTTAATAATAAATATTCTCAGTCAAAATAATAATCAAACTATAGATTATGGTTATTTTTTGTAATTTAAACCCACTTCCCATGATGCTATCGAGCTGAAAGTTTCAGGATAGTTGTATTTTGCTATAAAGTATCGATTGAGCAATCTTTCCAAATCCTCTGTCACCACTCGATCAAACAAAAATTAACAAAACAAATTATATCACAATTTTTTCTCACGAATCGTTAAAAATTTACAAATAAAAAAATCTTTTAATTGAAAGGAATCAGTCATTAATTTGACATTTTTTTAAAACTAAATTATACAGTATGGGAAGAACAAAGGAATCGCCATCTCAGCGAAAACGTAGTGCTTAGAAGAAGAGATTAAAAAGATTGAACGAAACAACCCTGGAAAAGGATTCTTGGCTTGGAAAGCAAAAAGAAACGGAAGAAGATCGAGAACTGCAAAATCTGGAAATTCGAGCACGAAGATTGGGAAAGGAATAACAAAGAAACAAGCGAAAGCGAGGGAATAAATATCAGAAGAATCAACAAATTCGTTTATAGAGTCAACGGCAAATTGAGACACTACATCTGGGAATGGAAAACAACATATCACAGCACCTCGTTCGGGCTGTTATGATACCAGAAAAAGAGGTGAACAATTAAAAGCTTGAAGAAGTCAGTACGCTGCAATTAATGGAAAGATCCTCAAATTTCACAAAGTCATTGACGTCTACGCGGATCAGTCGATTGAAGTGTGTACCAAAATGTGCCTTCCGAATCTAATCACCAAAGTCAACATGCCAACACTACCGCCAGCATATCTGCCAAACGAACTCAGCACTAAAGGTGTATTGACTGTCTGTCACATTGGCAAGAATTATATATAATATAAAATATTTTGGGCGAAAAGAATACTACACATCCAGCAAAAGCCTTTTGTAACAACTTGGATCCTGACAATATTCCAGATGAAATCAAGGCGCTCACCAAAGTGGAAAGGGGACTTTTGACACATATCAAGCCTTACATCAAAATCATTAAGATCAACGGTCCATGAGGTCAATTCAAGACTACAGACTTTGCAACTCTCTTCGCCATGGATATCTTTGCATCCACCATGAAAGTTGAATCTCTGTTCAGAGCATCACACGATTCAAACATCATCATCGTCTGCGAGGAATATGAACGCATCAATATCAAAAAAGACTACAAGATCGACCACAGAGGGACCTTTGCTGCTCTTCATTGACTCAAGCAGAACAATCCGTGCTACAAAGATGTTTTTATCAATAAGTACGTTCAACTGGATGAAAACGACTATATCAGAATTATTCAACCTCGAGAGCTTGAAGAGGAAGATCCAGCACAAGCACAACAAAATCACTTCAGCCCGGTCAATGAGAGTTCTCGAATTCTTCGTGCATTCTTTCATCAAAGCCAAAATATCTTCGACTCTAGATATGAAGGATGACAATGCTTTGCTATGGGCTTGGCTGCAAACACCCGAGAAACAATTCTACTACCGTGACAATGAAAAACAAATACACTCAACAAGAAATTGATGTATGGCGACAACATCTACTCCAAAGTCCGAATCTTATCAACTAATCGAAATGACGCATACGCTATCCCAGTCAGCGATTATATGATGGTGCGCAATTTGATCTACTCAAGAACGATTATCTCATGTAAAACGACAACGCATTTGCAATGGAATTCCCAAACGATCCAGAAATCTTTGGAACATTAGATTACAAGAGATAGAGAGAAATTGGATGGAACTTTATTGATGGACTCAAATTACTATTCGAACAACATAAAACTGGAATCCTCATTGCCCAGCAGAAATCATTCGCTGTCATTGAAAATCGATGGCAAATTCTACTTTGCGGATTCGCATTGTTGCGGGATAAATAATAAACCGTTTAAAAAAAATAATAACCGTTTCTCTTCATATAAATAAGACTTGACTGACTTCGGACTTCCATCATATATCTTTAATTGCTGAATTTTTTGGAGCATAATATTTATTGTTGGGAACATCATATATATTTCTGGCAACCCTGTATTGTTATATTTTAAAACAGAATTTTTTAACGTCCTATTGTTTTTATAAAAATATTTAACTAAAAATTTAATGAAAATACTTAATATTAAATGAAATTTTTTATACTTATTTATATTTATAAACTTTAGCAATGAATATTTTAATTGCTTATAAATGAGACCTTACTGGCGATCCTCGTTGATAAGGAGAACTGTCTGACGTGGCCGATGACTCCCGGGTTGGATATCGGTAGAATTATAAAATTGTATTTTGTATTTTGAGAGAGATTTACTAAGCAAAAATCTTCTTTGCTCTCGATCGCTTCTAATTTCTTTTCATATTTCCTGAATTGTCTTTCTATCTCGGTACTTTCCTAAATGAAATTAATATTTTTTCTGGAACTATTATTTTTAATATAATACAGTAGGGGATTTTTATTCATTATCTATACTAAAATCTACATATATTTTTATTTATATGAAGAAAAATACTATGGTGTATCGTTTTCCCAATCCTAGTTTATCAAGAAGAGAAAGTTCCGAAAAATTGACAGTTATTCCTTTTTCAAGGCAATCCAGCTTGAGCACACTAAGGGATAGTGTGGAATAATTATTGAAAAACATCCTCTGGAGTCCAGAAAAATTTAAATAATGTTAATTGAGATTTCTGATTTTTAATTGATATTATTATTACGAGATTGTGCTAGATATAGATCAAAAGAATTAATAGCAGTGACTCGTTCAACTATTTAAACAAAACGAAATATTAATCAAAATATCCTAATAAAGTAACACAATTCCCCTTGATCTCTATATCACTCGGAATAGTCACTCCACCATGCTGGTCTTTGGCAGGATAGCTCCGATCTTCTCAGATCCGCAACTACTTCTTATTCCATTCCCCATCCACTGAGTCATCTCTTACGTATCGAATATCAGCAACTTGTCGCGGAATTCCATCACCCTCCATGGCTATATTCTGTTCTGTCATTTCCAGTCACAATGCCCCGAGGCCACTGGATAGTTCATTCAAGCTTTTTGAGGCTTGACATACAATTGTTCTTCAACTGAAAACTTTACAACATCATTCTCATCAACTTGGTTGGGTTGCCGGAAGAAAGTCCTCAATTAATATTTGAATAATGAACTGCTAGGTATTTGTTGTTACAATCTACCAGAAACAAGCTAGCCGAACCGGAAATATTAGGTGAGCTTGTTTCGTTTGTCAATGCAAAAATAAAAAAAAACGCGTTCTATTTTAACACGTTAATATTTAAATAAAAAAAACGAACGGTACAAACGATTTGATACTTTCAAACAGTTGTTGGGAGAATAAATTACCCCGGATATGTCTTTTAGATCGACTTGGAAATTTCCACAAATGAGTTTATTTCTTTTGATCTTGATTTTTGACTGTTGGTTTTGTATTTTTCTATTTTCTTTTTGAATTGTTGATTCTTCTAATTTTATTGTTCTTGCTAGTGTTGTCGGAATATAAAGTAGTTTGGAGTAATAAGCAATGGAAAACCGTTTAATTTTATATTAATTATTTTTATTGATGATTCTAATAATCATTATTGATTGTTTTACTTTTATTTTAATTTATATAATTTTTTTTAATATTTAATATATAAAAGTTTGTATTTTTGCATTAACTGTTTTACAGTATCACTCCGGAATTCTTTTCACTTCTTGGTGCCATACCGCACCAATATACCATGCCTAACACTTCCTGACAGCTTTGTGCTGCCATCCACTTCATCGTCCTGTGATTCATCTCCACTATACCGTTTCCGGCTGACATGTGTGTACAACGAAAATCAGCTTCACCTCGCACTTCAATTCACGTAATTTTTCCATCATTTGTGATATGAAAGATGCACCACTGTCCAACAACAACTGTTTGGGCGGTTCACGTTGTCGAAATTCCTGATCGAGTTGTTCCACGATACTAAAATCAGTTTCAGTTAGTATACTTTGCCACAGCGCGAAACGACTTGGTTCACAGTCTACCAAAGTAAGATACTTTCCCCATCATAGTACATTACGTAACATACAACATGATCCAAATTGTCTGTAACTTCTAATTCTCCTTTAATTCATTGCAATTGAGCAAGGTCGATAGATCTGCATCTATTGCACGATTCCACGATCTTTCGTATTAAGTCTTTGTCAAGCAATTTGGACAGTGCAGAATCAGCTATAAGTTCAAAGAGTTATGGTGATTGACACAACTTGACATAGACTAACATATGGAAAGTTATTTTATAACAATTTAAAGTTTAAATATTTTTACTAATTGTGAAATTGACATATTGATGACTATATTTTTTTATTTGTTTCTATATGTATTTGTTTATGTATGTACTTATTTATGTACTCTTTTGTAGACAGAGTAAAAGTAAAGAGTTGCTTGATTTTAACAAAGGTTTAATGACATTTATGATGGAAATCAGTAAGAGAAATTGCTGAGATAACAAAGCCAGCAAAGTCTGGTGTCCATTATCAAATTCAGAAATACGATGCGGGGAAGTTAATTATTAATAAGTGTAGAACAGAAAGATCAAAATTATTATCATCAAAAAGTCAACGGTCTTTATGTCAAATTACATATCAGTGTCGAAGAAGTTCTCTACAAGCCATTAAACAAAATTTTAATGCTATTACTGATGTTTCATCTATTAGGATGTCTACAGCCAGAAATTATTTGCATCAAATGGGTTTTAATAGAAAAATCCATTAGTTACTGAAGTCAATAAAGTGTCGCATGATAAAATGTCCGTACACCACAAAGGTCATCTATATGCGTTTTCGACCCTACAAAGTTTTAGTAAAAAAACCTTAACTGTGACTTTTTGTTTTGAATTTTTGCATCAATAAGAATCATTAGCATAATAATATATACAAATGTAACGCAATTTGTTTACTTTATTTATAATTATGATTGGTATGATGAGTGTATAAGATTAGCTTTCATTTAGCAGTCATAAATTTAGTATTATGCTCATTGATTCCTTCATGAGACATTCAGAATGAAGGATTATTGTTCAGCCCGAATTTCTTTCATAATTTAAAATTTATTTTACATAAATTATTTATTTATTTAATTCTTTTGATAAGTATTTACTGTTTCTTTGAAATAACCGTTCACAAGTAATGACAAGCCAAATATTATAAGTAATAAAAACAAAAAAAATAATATTCCACTGGTATTAAATTAATTAATCAGTTGTGATACTTGCCGGTCGAATTTAGGAAAAGGGCGAAATGGTAATCTCAGCAGCATGCCTTTTGGAATCCCTCGGATATGGAGAGAGCCAACAAATCATGACGATGATTGCTATTACTGTATGGTAGACATTTCCAAATTTAAAAATCCCAGAGATCGAAAAAGTCTTATTTATTCCATCATCTTTAGCCCCCATGCTCCACTCTAAAGAATCTTTAGTACCTCAACCACCACCTCTAAAAGTCATCTCTGACAATGAGTTTTCTCATAAAGAAGATAGTGACGCTGACGTGGATTTTGTTGAAAAAAGTCCAAAGAATGTTCCGCACTTTCCTAATCAACAAGAGCTTGATGACTTAATAAGAGACCTAGGACTTACGAAATCAAATACTGAACTACTTACCTCTCCTTTGAAAGAGTGGAATTTGCTGGATCCAACCTGCAAATCATCAATTTATCGAAAACGGCATGAATGTTTATCAAAGTTTTATACGATGAAAGACTCGTTGTGCTACTGCTCAGACGTGACTGGGCTTTTTCGAGAAATTGGTTATGAACATCATCCAAGTTACTCGCGGCTATTTATCGACAGCTCAAGTAGAAGCCTAAAGGCTGTTTTACTCCATAACGGCAATGTTTTCCCTTCTATCCCAATAGCCCATCCGTCCATCTCAAAGAAGAGTACGGAAATGTGAAAATCTTATTACAAATGATTGATTAGACAAATATAAGTGGGAGATCTGCGGAGACTTTAAGATGATTGGATTTTTGCTTGGATTACAAAGCGGATATACAAAATATTCCTGCTTTCTTTGTCTCTGGGACAGTCGGGCTACAGATCAACACTATGCTACAAAGGATGCACTTCTTCCTGGAAAGTACAATGTCATACGCCCTCCTTTAGTCGGAAAAGAAAAGAACTTGCTGCCGCCATTACATATGAAGCTTGGACTTTCGAAACAATACGTAAAAGCTTTGAATCCCAGCGGACGGGCTTTCAAATATATTAGCAAAATGTTTCACAAGTTGTCTGAAGCTAAAGTCCAAGCTGGTGTATTCACGGGCCCTCAAATTAGACTTATGTTAGCGTCAGAGGACTTCGGTAAGAAGATGACTCCTAAAGAAAGTAATGCCTGGAGATCCTTTAGGAAAGTTGTAGAAAGATTCTTGGGAAATAAGAAGAGTGACGAGTACCAACTACTGATCAGTGATTTGCTCAAACACTTCGAAAACCTGGGCTGCAGAATGTCGGTGAAACTTCATTATTTGCATTCTCATCTACATTGATTTCGGGAAAACCTTGGTGACTTTAGCGAGGAACAGGGGGAACGCTTCCACAAGGATATGCAAACAATGGAGAAAAGGTACCAAGGAGCGTGGGATACAGCAATGATGGGAGATTACCTTTGGTTTTTGATTAGAGACGATAGTACACAACATAAAAGACAGTCTCGTTTAAACCTTCACTTTTGATTGTTCACACATGGCTTTACAATCCACTGTTATGCTATTCTAGTCAGTTTGAGCTTCTTTGCTATTAATATTTTGAACTATAACTTCTTGTGGAACATTTTCTGGTCATTACAACAAATCTGAAACGAAAAATTGAAAAAATGAGGGTTTTTTTGTTAAATTTTTTTTTTAATTTCTAGGTTAATTCGGAGACGGAAAATGAAAACCGATAACAAATTTCAGAATCAGCATGTTGAAAAGTATCAAAAAATTCTGAAAACTGTTTGCGGGAGAAACTTTCGAAACATTTTGCTACATAGTGTTATCATATATAATTTTGTATTCTTTTATATGCGACATATTTTTGACTAAATATTATTTGAATGAACAATTTACTGTTTTATTTAAATTATAAAAATTTTAAATAATTCATTAATAATATTAATATTAATAAAAATGCTTAATGGAAAGAGACAATTACGAAAATAAACGAATTATTTACCAAACTGCAGCTTTGACAGACTTTAAATATGAAGAGATATTCTTTGGGGAAGCTTGAGACGATCAGGAAATATTCAAATGGTAAAATTGAAAGATCCAATCTCAAAGATGAGGAGGATGCCTTCGAGGAGACTTTGTGTGGATATTGTTCGGCTAGAAGGAGTTTGTGAGTGATTCTTGGAACAACCAAACAAACCTGGATGTGGACAATTTGTATCCGCACAAAAATCCCAGTCATAAACATAAGTTCCATATTCATATTTTTGTGTAGGGCAATAATATCGTGGTTTTGTATAAGCACAAATTGTGGTTTGTTCAAATATTCGAATTTCTTTATGTTTTTGATCTGTGTAATTGACCCAATTGATACAATCTTGACCATACTCAGTTTTCTGGCCAACACCGCAATAATCCGTGTTGTCGATATGTGCTATTATTATTATTATTATTGTTATTATTATTATTAATTATTATTATTCGTTATTTTAAGTTAAATCAAGATGGATTTTTATAAATGCTGAATAATCTTTTTAATTTTTACATAGTATTTACGATATATAAAAACAGTTTTATTCATTCGGTAAATTTCGAAAGTAAAAATATTTTTAGAAAAACTTATTTCATTGTAAAAAGAAAACTTAAGACTGAAAAGGAATTGAACTGGATCGAATATCTTCCTTCAAGTAAAAGGAAACTCCCTACACGTTCAGATCTTCGAAATTAACAAAAATTGCAATTTAATTAACAGAATGTATTTCAATAAGGTTTTATGGAGGAATTTTTAAGTAAAAGACAAAAAAGTTAGAAGTTGAACGAAACAATTGTTGGAATTTGTTCAAAATATAAAGTGCAAAAAGAGTTTTCGGTTGATAATATTAATACACTGTTCACATTTCCTACTTTGGACTTCCTTGTTTACTTCCAGCAGATTGAAGTAGAATTAAATGCCTAATTTATATATACGTTAAGTAATTATATTATCTTAGGTGTATTTTTGTCTGAAACAAATTCATAAATTTATTTACTTTCGAAAGATTAATCAAATATTATTTTTAAAATACAATATAAATTATATAATATAAACTAAAATCTCACTTTCTAAAATTTCAAGAGAATTCGAATTCTTTCCAAAGGGACCCTTCAAAAATAAATGTTTAATTTACAATTATCAAATAATTCTTCAGACATTTATTTCGAAATTATTTAAAATACAAAATAAAATATCAATAGTAATAATAAAAAGTATTTACACATTTTTCTCCAAACGATACCAAATTTAAATAAAATAATAAAATTAAATATTTCATTACGAATTTTAATTTCCTTTCGAAAAAAAATAAAAATAAAAAATGAAAAACATCGATTATCCGTTTATTTTATTAATCGACATTATTTAGAAATAAAACCAAATGTAAATAACGATTTATTTTTATCTTGGAATGTTTTATATATAATTTTATTTATCACGTTTTATATTATATTAATTATATAAAAAATTTTTGATTATTCTGTAGGGGTAATTATTACAATTGCGACACAAGAAATATTCACACAATTTAAATGTTTTTTGCAATTATTAATTACAATTATTAATACATAAACATATACATAAAACTATTTTACCAAAAAAACACACTTTTATATGTCCACTAAAGAGATCTGTTAATTGATTCGTGCTTTGTCATCGGAAATGAGCAAGTATGCAAAGTTTCAGCTTAATATGTTGAAAAACTAATTACAAGATTTGTACCAGATAAACAGACAGATGAAGCTTACACAAAAGCGTGTAAAAACAAATATATTTAAATGTATTTCCAATTTTACATTTGTTTTAAAATTTTGGATAATTAATTCTTTTTCGATGAAAGAAAGACGTAAGATAAGAAAGAAGGATATTGTGATACCCCAGAAAAGAAACGTCTAAATGAAGATAAAGGTAATGTTCTACTTCAATTAGATATTTGGTTTTTGATATACATTTCAGTCTTTCAAATTTGATTATCCTTTAATGTTTTCTTTCTTAATCCTAGAGTTCTTTGTTGTCAAATTTTTGTGCCGGATAAAAGTCTTCTACTTTTCTTTAAATTTTTTTTACATTCAATCTTCTAAAATCGATAAATTTGTTGAATTTATTAGTTCGTCAATCAACTTAGTTTTACAAAGTATTATAATGACCAAAAGTATCGTTGCTTTTTACATTTTAAACATTCAAACAAACAATTTTTTTACTCTTTTTGATTTTTAATCAATGATTTAATCGCCATCGTTATCAACATACTTTTACCATTTTTGCGCAAATTTTCAATCTCTGGTCGATTAAAAGCAATTAGTTAGTGAGAAAAATATGTAGAGATGACATTTGTATATCATCCAAATCTTTAAATTATTTTTGCTTAAAAAGTGTTGGGCGAGTATGGGTGGGAAGCCGTACCTTCAACTCAATTCATTAATTTTTTCCAGGCTGTGTCTTGCGAAGTGTGGTCTTACATTATCTTTTTGTAGAATAACACCTTTTCTGTTGACAATCATTGCACAGTTTTCAATCAAAGATTGATTTTCTCGGTTCATTTGTTCACAGTAAAGGTGAAAAAATGAACGACTCCGCTAATACTCCACCAAACACACAAAATCTCCTTTTTGAGATGTAAACCTGGTTTATTAGTACTTCAGAGTCATTTATTAAGAGACAGCCAATGCTTTTTGAATTATCATAGATAAACTAGTTTACATCTCCACTGATCAAAGGATAAAGAAAACATTTGTATTGTGCCTTTGAAGCAATAAGTAGCATATGCTGAATCGATACGCTCTGTTTTCTGCGAGCAGATTAAGGTGGACGCTCCTCTGCATACTTTACCAATTTTCTACAAATTTTCTTGGATGGTTTACCAATGTTGATTAAGAGTGTTTGACAGATTCTCGATTGTCTGACACGGATTTACTTCCACTTTCGTCCATAAGACTTCATTATCTAAAGTTTTTGGTCTTACTGATTGATACGAGTCAGAAAGATCAAAATTACCTAATCTGAACTAAGAAAACCATCTTTGGTATTTACGAACGTCTAATGCACGTGGATAAACATCACAAATATTTTTGGTGGCAGCTGTTGCGTTGCTACCTTTGTGAAACACAAAAAGTATACAATGCCAGGATATGTATTAATTAAAAGAATATTCATTAAAACAATGTAAGCATGAAGAGGTACACGAAATAGTCGTAGGTTTTATCCTCAAAGTTAACAATGTTACTGGCAGTTTATTTAATCTATGATAATCCCTTCAAATTGTTTTATTTGATTTCGAAAAATATAATGGAATTTTGTTCTTTCATGTCGTATTTGTGTCAAATGGTTTTTGAAGAACAAGTCTGGAATCGACGGTGCTCGTGTTCCAATATACATATATATGAGATTACCATTTGTACAATATTTTAAATTTAAATGTTACAAAAACCCCTTAAATGATTAATTCTTGTTCTTTAGTAAATTACAATTTTCTCAAATAAAAGGTTTAAAGTAAGCCAACTATTCCTCAATTCACTTGAAAGTTAGCAACAAAAATGTTTATGTAGTAATGATGTGGTTTGGCGAGTCAATCTTGAGATCAAGACATATATTGACAAGGAGTTATAATATTAGGCACTTCCTTTATGGATTTAAACTTTTAATGGATTCAGTGGAACTTTTAAACTTTTATACTTTTATAACTTTTAGATTTGTGTAAATTTTATACATAGATTGGGAACGGGAAAAATTAGATTATGAATAATGTAAGGAAAATTTGGTAACTTTTATCCTTGTTCATCTTTGATGCTTTATATGTTGTTTCAGTTAGATGGTCTGCTAAATTACCTTTAAGGTTTACTTGCAAATTTTCGAAAATTTTAATAACTGCTATATGCAAACATACAAAATATAATTTAATTGCACATTATAAAAAAAACCGTAACATAATTTTGCATTATTACTTTCCAGAGTATTTACCATAGAACATTCAAACGTTAATTCATTCATTTCAAATTTTTTAGAGTAAGTTATAAGTTTTCTTGTATTCCAGACTCTTTTACTTTGCGTTGTCAGATTCAATTTCTGTTTGAATTTATATGACTTTTCTGTAACCTCGAATTAACATAGCATAGACATAGCTTTGAAGTTGTTGTTTTGGAATTTCAAAGTTAAAATTATATTTATATTTGTTGTTATTTGTATTTAAATATTGAAGCAGTTTCTATTCTGCCCAAAGACGTCCTTTCAATATTGGATGCAGTTGTTTATTATTCTGATCTTTAAAGACTAGATTCATTTTTGATGAATTGGATATTGTTTGAATTATATAACAATATTATATATATATATATATAAGCACAATGTTACATCCGCGTAACGCCCATATTATTTACTTACAATTGTAAGTAGATAATTAAATTAATTTAATTTTTTTGTGGAAAAATTCGTTTTACGGGTTAGGTTTAGTGTTAGGATTACTATTAGATTTATGGTTAGAGTTAGAGTTAGGGTGTAGGTTAAGGGTTAGGGTAAGGTTTAAGGTTAGAGTTAGGGTTTGTAAAGAAAATAATAAAATTAAATTTAAAAAAAATTGAAAAATAAAACTCCTAATTCGAGACAATAAATAATAAATTATAACTTCGATTTTTTAATTAAAACAGAAACTTTCAAAGACTAAATTTAACTCCCCCGTCATACATGACGGGTCTCTTCCTAGCTTTAAAATAAATAGTTAAATTAAAATTAGATTAATTTAACAAAAATAAATAATAATAATAATTAATTCAAATTATTTAATTAATTTAAATTGCCGAATATTTTGCTACCACGGGTAATTATCTCAAGCAACCAGGAGATTGTCGGAACAGCTGGCGTAGAGTAGTTAAAGTCTCTGATGGGTTTCCACACTGAACAATACAAGAGTCGTCATCTGCTTCAGAGTCGTTTTCATTCGACATATCTGCAGTTTCAGCATGATCAACAGGAACATCAGCCAAATCATCAAAGGTTACAAACTGACTTCAAAAAATTTAATCTGATATTCAACTTTAACAATAATGAAACAAGTTCAGTATATTGGCTTTCGATTTCTAAAGCCATGTTCTAATAACCTTGAAACCCACATATATAAAAGTTTTTTTAAAAATTTGATGGTTTAAATCATTTTCTATGATTTATGAAACCATCAGAGAGCTTCTAAAATGGTTATACTTTTTGAAAATTCAGTAGAACTGTGATACTGTTCTGCACAAGTTATCGAATTATTAACACATAATAAACTGTTGTGAATTTTAAAAGCTTATAAAATTATTTGCTCCATTGATTATGCAATAGAAGTCATATATTTACTGACAGAAAATTCAATGAAATATTTAATAAGGGGTATCACGATGGGATGTGAGTTTTCATTGGTTAACCAATCATAGAAACTGATGTTAGTATCGTGGAACAACTCGATCAGGTATTTCGAGAACGTGGAACGCGCAAACATTTGTTGCTGGACAGTGGTGCATCTTTCAGTCCACAAATGATGGGAAAATTACTTGAATGGAAGTGCAAGGTGCAGCTGATTTCTCGATGTGCATACATGCGAGCTGGAAACGTTATAGTGGAGATGAATCACAGGACGATTAAGTGGATGGCAACACGGAGTGGTCAGGAAATGTTAGGCATGGTATTTTGATATAAAAAGGTGCAAAAAAGTGGAAAGAATTCCGGAATGATACCTAGCAGTTAACTGTTCAAATATGAGTTGAGGATTTCCTTACTGAAATCTAACAAGGCTGATGAGAATGATGTCATAAAGTTTTCAGTTGAAAAAAAATTGTAATTCAAACCTCACAAAGGAAAGATGTTTGGACCAGTGGCCTCGAGGCATGGTAACTTGAATTATACATGGAGACTGATGGAATTCCGCAACAAATTGCTAATACTCGAGGTGTGGGAAATGATTCAGTGGAGGGGGAATTGAATAAGAATTAGCTGCGGATCGAAGAAGATTGCAGCTATTCTGCTGAAGACCAGCATAGTGGAGTGACTATTCCGAGGGATCTAGAGATCAAGGGGAATTTTTTTATTTAATTGGGATATTTTGATTAATATTTCGATTTGTTTAAATCACTGGCTTGTAGCATGAAATAAATATGTAAACGAGTCACTCAGAGAATATCGTGATTTGAAAATTATAAATTAAAAAGTTTCAATTTCTGATTAATTTTTCTCTCGGGATCGCAATATATTTGGTCGGGAATACAGTTTGTTTTTGTTGAGATTGTGATTTGTTTTGTCCAATTATCAATTTAGTTTTTTCGAGTTTCTGTTATTTTAAATTTTTTTACGATTCGTAGTGTGAGTGAATTTTATTTAATAACAATTTGAAAGCAATTACGAAATATTTGAAGCGGGCAATTTTGCTGCATATTATTTTTGGTTTTATTTGCGCTTTTAAAATGAAACGATATTCTCGAATTTGAAATTTTCTTTGAATTTGAATATTTAAAAACTTTTTGATCTGCTGATTACGAAAATAACAAATAATCTAAAATAAATATAAAATGGGCCCAGTACTTACATGAAATGCCTATGGGCCTATGCTAAAAGATATTTCTCAGGGACAATATTTCAACAGTGCAAAGACACATGCGAAAAAGAACGTTAAGGAATTTCTAGTCGAAATTCCTTGAAGTTAATGGCTGGGTTTTTGAATAATTATAAGTTTAATACAATCTCGTGTTATCTGATTATAATAAGTAGATATCTTAATATTCATTCCCTCCACGTTCCCTCAATCTGTCAAAAGCAGATTTTTTGCTTCTTGGAAACATTGAAGTATCGATTGTATCAACGATTGTTTTACGAGACTTTAGAGGGATCTGATTCAGCGTCATCACCTCGACAATTCTTCAACATAAATCCTATTTTACAGACCTGCTGTATCTTTAAATCACAAATTAAATTGTTATACTGCTTCGTTTCGATAATAATTGTTATCGATCTCCAAAAAGAGAATGTTTCCAAAATAATTAAATCCAAATTAGATGAGATACTTCTCAATAGGGAGCGACGATGTATCGTTTAACAATGAGTCGATGCATCGAAAAACCTTCATCGTTAAACGATGCATCGAAAGACTGCATCGTTAACAATGCATCGAAAAACCTTCACTTGTTATCCATTGAATCATTGCAGCGACAACTTCCTTCTGTTGATCGTCATTCTTAGACTATGACTTTTGGTGAATACTCGCTTTGTTAGTATTTTTTCACAGTACTTTTTGTCTTTTCTTGACCTCTTTCTGGATGAGGTCGTGATAGTGGCTGCTCTTGATGCTACATCACCAGAAGAGGTTCTCACTTTAAAGTTATTATCAGAGTCAGAGTTTGTATCGAAAGTTCCAACCGTTGATCTTGCTTTCGCTCTGGCCTCCCTTGCTTCTAGTGTTTCAAAGATGGCCTTGTGCTTTGTGCTCAGATGACCTCTTATCCCTGTAGTGCTCACCACACTCAATGCAGCTAGCCCTATTTTAATTATTCATTATGAAGTAATCCCAAATTAAAGAAATTTTCGGCATCTGGAAGAAAAAAAATTTAATTTAACTAGAAATAAAACTTCATTAAATATTATTTAAACAAATAATATTATGACTTAGAAATTGTTTTATAATTATTAACAACATCAATATGAGGTTTACAACATTTATTAATATTACAAGCGCATTCACTATTTGTCATCTCTCTTGATCAATATTTTTCTGAGTTCAAACTAATTATTTTCAATAAATGAAAATCTGTTAATAAAAATTATTAATTATAAAGCATATAATTGGTTGAAATGAAATCTAAACATTTAAAAAAAAAGAACATATTAAATTAATATATTAAAATTTTAAATTACATTAAAAAATAAATAATACATTCAAAAATTATTTTAAATCTTTTTACTTTAACATTAAATTAAATTATTTTTAATTAGTAAGAATCAAAGAAAATATCAATCCTCCATCTGTGCAGGAGAGGCACAATCCGAATCAACATACAACATGCACAATATCAACACACAATTCAAAACATTCCTCACATCCCCCTCGGTTTAAATGGCTTTAGGGGAAATTAGGAAACTCTCAAACTTTGATGTTTAGTAAATGTTCTGGCGATTAATTTTTTACGTTTAACTATTATGATAAGTAACTGTATTTCACTATTATTTTCCACTTTCTTTTGCGATTTGTTTTGGCTCTAAATAAAAAATTATTATCTCTTCAGTATAAAACGCCTAATTGTGTTTAACAAAGTGATAGATATTTTAATTAAACCTTTAATAAAACGAAGTTTAATAAACGATACTTATGTGAAACAAAACTAATGTTAATTGTGAAAATATTTTACTTGACTTAAATGAAAAAACTTTATATAGTTAGTGAAAATTCTTTCTTTGAAGATATGTTAATTTCAAAAATGAAATCTAAACAAGCAGAAGAAAAGAAAATTAGTGGCTAACTGCTTTTAGAACTGGATCATGATTTTTAAGAATTATACTTTTTTTATTCGTTTCAGATTACTAACAATATTATTTCTACAAAATGCATGAATTATGAAAATATTCCATGAAGAGCAATTATGAACCATCTGAGCAGATAAGTAATAAAATATTTTATCTGTTCCTAATGACGCTAAAAGGAAAGACAGAAGTCCATAATCAAAAGAGACAATATCTCGACAGAAACACTAATATTTGTATGACAAGACTCGTTTTCTCTTTTCAAATATATTACAAATAATCAGGGACACGACAATTTCATGGTCCGCGCAATCCGCGGAATACCGAAGAAAAATGAAAAATCCACGGAAAATAAAATTGCCTGATCAATGATTATTTATTAAAATTAAAAATTGTAAAATGAAAAAAAACTGAGTTGATTTAAATTGCGATAATAATTTAAAATCAATAGTAACAAATTTGTTTTAACGTTTGTTTAGAAACATTGATTTCTTTTCAAATTGCAATATACACAACTTTACAATCTATTATTTTATATTAATGAAGGACATTTGTTATTATATTTCTATCAAATTTTTTGAAAAATAAATATTCAAATAAAAAAATAAGAAGTATGTTTTTTAAATGTTTCTTTATTTACATTAACTTTACAATCAATCTATTTCAGTTAATATCAATTTTCAAAATGAATGACGGAATTTTTTTTAATGTTGTGATAATATTCTTTAAGATTAGAATAATTTATTAAGCCTGACAGCAGGTTTGTCTCTGAGACGGGCTCATATCGGAAATCATTGGTGATTATGTTAACGACAATCGAACACTTCTCTTCATTTTACTGAAGACTGATTTGATGGGGTTTGGGAAGGGGGGTGATGGGGGCTAGTGAACCACTTCCACATAGTTCGGAGTAACAATGCCTGTTTGAATTGAGGCGTTAACATGTATCAGATAATGTTTGGTGAGGATAGGGTGGTAGATGAGTTCAGAAAGAAATTCTTGATGCTTATTTTGAGTCACACTACCTACCTTAAAATGTTCTGCTCCGCTTGTACAGATGGCCATGATAAGGGAGATATTTTTATATTTATATTTTTGAACATTAATTTATTTTAATTTTAAAAATGGCCGTTGTAAAAACTTAAATGCCCTTAATCAATACAAAAAAATTGTATTTATGATGTGTGCTTTTTAATTTATTAATATATAGTCACTTATTCAATTTAATAATGCCTTTGTAATTTCTAAACAAGTATATTAAGATTAATATGTCTAACACGACCACTAAGATATTCACAAAAGACCGAAAAGCAGAGTTTGGAAAAAATAAATTTCATAGCGATGGACAAATTCTCCTCTGCTCATTTGTGACAAGGCTGTTAATTTTGTGCGACGCCAAACCATCAAAGATCATCTCAACAATACCAAGATGAATAAGCTACGCTGAAATGTCAGACAGAAACTTCATCGAGTGGGCAAGCTAAGAGGCAGTGTATGGGGACGAATTTATTTGAACAGCAAGTCACTGCTAAAGCACAGAGAGATAAAGTAACTCATGATTTTGTGAACATGCTCATGCGCGCTAACACTCCCATTGTAAAAGCTGGTCATCCTGTGATCTTGCAGTTCTTATCCACACATATAAAAGGTGGATGTGCTGTACCTAAATCGGATTCTCTAAGCCTTCCCCATCTACCTGGCTTGATTGAGGAGCAAGATGCAAAGCTTCGTATACTAATGGATCATAACACATTCCTCGACATTATCGCTGATGAAACGATTGTTCGGCATTTGAACATTTGAATTATTATATTTTAAATTAAATTATTATTCTTATTTATACTATCAAAAGAAAATCAAATTAAATTGAAAAGAAAGTTGAGCCTTTGACATGTACTTGAAAAAAAATTTTTTGTTTGTGTTGGTTTTTGAACAATGATTCGATAAAAAATAAAAATTGTTTGATAAATTAATGAAATGAAAATGACCTTGGTGTTGTTTTACTGAAGTGTTAAAATTAAGTTGTAAAAACTATTGTTTGATGAATGATGAAAATAAAGATATTTACGTGACTTTCTGTAGAGAATTGTTCGAGAAAATAAATTTGCTATTGATAGATCGATTTTATTAAATTTAAATCGAAACTCAATATGAATAATTAATTCTAATCGTTTCTATAGATTCTGATTTTTGCTTGACGACAAATTATTCGCAATTAAATCAAGTGGCGATAAACAATCGAAATATTAATAGTGAAATATGTTCAATGAGAATAAATAATCAAATAAACGGCACAGTGTTTTTGTATGATCAGAGAATGTCGGTGTTGGATGAAACTTACAATTATTTAAATAGGAAGCAAAATGCCTTTAGAGAAAATTATTCCAATAAGATTAATTTTTACAAAGCGAAATGTGAATCAATCAATTCGAAAATCGATACTGAAATGGTTAAAATATTCGAAAGATTTAACGGCAAATCGAATTCGACAAACGAAAACAGGATCGATGTTATTTTTCATTCATTTCTCAATAAATGGACCCAGTAATTCATCCATAGAATTTCCCTGTGCAACCCTGCTATCTTCGTCCGATTCTCGGGGTGACCTGAGGATCGGGCGGAACAACGATAGATCTCCAAAATTGCCCCGTTTTTAACATTATATTCCAGATACTGTACCCCGCAGATCAACTTATAGATGACTTTGATGAGCTGTCCGCACCATTGCTTGTTAAAATCGTTAACATTGACAAAGTAAACCACGTACGTGTATTACAGGCTCTAATTAAGTGCTGCAGCGATTTTCAAATGAATATTTAGAATGTTCTGTTATTCGTATTTGACAGTGCTTTGTACTTTGCCAAAGCGTGAAAGGACATTCTCTCTTTGCTCTGGATTAACTTTCAACACATGCACTGTCAAGTATAGATTTTATCTCTTGTTGATAATGTTATGCGGCTAACAATATCTGATGTCGACCGTTGCGTCTCATAATTAGAGTTCTGTCTCGTAAAGGCACCGCCTCACTGAAATCGCTTACTTCGACATCTTCAATCAGTTGAATTAAATTTTCTTCCTCTAGAACCTGTTTTAATGAGGTGAAACACTTTGTTTGAAGCGATAAGAAGGAGCTATCGACTCGTCTATCAAAAGCTGTTCAAAATCATGTTTCCAATTTTACTGCGTGTGTTGTAGATGATTTTTAGCGGTCATTCAGTGCTTTCAACCAAGTGTTCACCTCTCTCAGACAGCTATTGAATTCGAAAAACACCGCATGTCTTTAGCGACTGTATTTAAATAAAGTTTGAAGTAGTAAATAATACCTTCTTATGGAAAACATAAATAACTATTTTAGTAGTATAAGATTTTCTATTGTAATATTTATGAATTCATAGATAAAAATTTCTTTAAAATACTTAACAATATGGATAAAAATAACTATATAGGTTAAATATTTCCATACTGAGTGCGTATATATGTACCAAAATGAAATATACAAATAATAACAGCGAAAATGCAAAATTTGTCGTGTCCCTGCATATAACCAATTGGTATCGATTTTAATACTTTTATTTAAAAAATAGATAATTACTTCATTAAACCAAAATTTTCTAAAAACTAATCCTAATGCTAATAATTTCAAATTATATCTAAATATAATAAATACATAAACATATAAATCACGATTTCGTTGTTTAAATGTGCCAAAATAGATTGTAAATATTTAAATAAATTGATAAATTGTGATGTGGTAATTGCATTACTAAGTACTATTTATAGTGACAACTGCTAAATTGAATATTTAATGGTTCCTGTATGTTGTCAAGATTATAAACAATATCGACGTTAGGGCAGGCAAGATGGCCGCGTACGGCGTATGTTTTCAGTACAAATTAATTAAATAATTTGAATTAATTATTATTTATTTTGTTAAATTAATCTATTTTTTTTGAATTCGAATTCTCTTGAAATTTTAGAAAATGAGATTTTAGTTTATATTATATAATTTGTATTGTATTTTAATAATAATATTTGATTAATCTTTCAAAAGTAAATAAATTTATGAATTTGTTTCAGACAAAAATACACCTAAGATAATATAATTACTTAATGTATATATAAATTAGGCTGTTAATTCTACTTCAAAGTAAACAAGGAAGTCCAAAATAGGAAATGTGAACAATGTATTAATATTATCAACCAAAAACTCTTTTTGCACTTTATATTTTGAACAAATTCCAACACTTGTTTCGTTCAACTTTGAACTTTTTTAGTTTTTTACTTAAAAAATTCCTCCATAAAACCTTTAAAGCTAGAAATTTAAAAAAAAAGAATTTAGCAAAAAAAATCCTCATTTTTTAATTTTTTCGTTTCAGATTTGTTGTAATTACCAGAAAATGTTCCACAAGAAGTTATAGTTCAAAATATTAATAACAAAGAAGCTCAAACTGACAAGAATAGCATAACAGTGGATTGTAAAGTCATGTGTGAACAATCAAAAGGGAAGGTTTGAACGAGACTGTGTTTTATGTTGTGTACTATCGTCTCTAATCAAAAACCAAAGGTCATCTCCCATCATTGCTGTATCCTACGCTCCTTAGTACCTTTTCTCCATTGTTTGCATATCCTTGTGGTAGTGTTCCCCATGTTCCTCGCTAAAGTCACCAAGGTTTTCCCGAAACCAATGTAGGTGAGAATGCAAATAATGAAGTTTCACCTACATTCTGTAGCCCAGTTTTTCGAAGTTTTTGAGCAAATACTGATCAGTAGTTGTTACTCGTCACTCCTCTTATTTCCCAAGAATCCTTCTACAACTTTCCTAAAGGATCTCCAGGCATTCCTTTCTTTAGGAGTCATCTTCTTTTCGAAGTCCTCTGACGCCAACATAAGTCTAATTTGAGGGCCCGTGAATACACCAGCTTGGACTTTAGCTTCAGACAACTTGGGAAACATTTTGCTAATATATTTGAAAGCCCGAGCGCTGGGATTTAAAGCTTTTACGTATTGTTTTGCAAGTCCAAGATTTATATGTAATGGCGACAGCAAGTTCTTTTCTTTTCCGACTAAAGGAGGGCGTATGACATTGTACTTTCCAGGAAGAAGTGCATCTATAAGGGGCCAATCTTTTGTAGGATTATTACGTACAAGGGATCAAATGAATATTTCCCGGCTGTCGTAACAAAATGAGAACTTATAATAAAATAATTCTCCTGACAATCGACTTATGTAATTTAGAATTTATAAAATTAATCGACAAAATAAATAAATAACGTAAGACTTTCTTTTATAAAAATATTTATTAGAATATTTATAAAATTCTTTACAATTTACAATTTGTTGACAATCAAAAAAATATAATAATATCCCTGTGAGTAATGCGATGATTTTATGTAACTGGGAAGCACCGTTCTCCAGTTATCAGGGATTTTGAAAAAGTGATAAATAAAAATTATTAGTTTATTATAATATGATTAAAATTATTAAATTTGAAATATGTAATTTTAAAGGAACAAAATCAATAATTAGATAACCCTCACCGATATTCAAATTCAAGTTGATAGCACCGAACGAGCTCGGGTAAACTAGTCGTCAAGCAAAATTGGTTAGACCTAAATCCTCTCGATATAAGAACAAAATTTATCACCTTTGGTAATAGTGGGAGTGATGGTCATCCTCTTCGGCAATAGTGAAAATAATACATGCGAAAGATTTTAACTAAAAAAATACCTTTTATATCAATTTTTTACTTTGGTAAAATATCAATATTTTGCTTTGATCTATTTGATTGCACTTTTATAAGAATTTAAATTACATGGTTTAACGCGCACAGTGAACAAACAAAAAAAGTAAGATCGCGTGAGAATATGCGTGGCTGCTTATTAATCAGAAAGAACAAGACGCGCACAGCAATGCGCTTTCAACAATACAAAGAATATGCGTGGTTTGAAAATAAAAATAAAAATACGTGTCGCCACGCAAAGTGAGGACGCACTATGAGTAGCGAGAGCGCATAGTGCTTAACGAATATAATAATAATACCCATGATAATTTTAATAAAGTAAATAAATATCATATAAAATTAAAGTTTTATTTTAAATAAAATTATAAATAATATATATAAGTAACAAAAACAAAGCATATACAAGTCAGAACAAAATATAAAATAACAAAATAATCAAGAGTAAAATTCTTAATATTATCACAATAACATAAAAATATTTTCATAATAAAACGGAATACACACAAAAAAAGTTTGTATTTACATGTGACCCCAACAGGATAGTGTTGATCTGTAGCACGACTGTTCCAGAGACAAAGAAAGCAGAAATATTTTGTATATCCGCCTTGTAATCCAAGCAAAAATCCAATCATCTTAAAGTCTCCGTAGATCTCCCACTTATATTTGTCGTAATCAATTATTTGTAATAAGATTTTCACATTTCTGTACTCTTCTTTGAGATGGACGGAATGGACTATTTGGATGGAAGGAAAATATTGCCGTTATGGAGTAAAACAGCCTTTAGGCTTCTACTTGAGCTGTCGATAAATAGCTGCCAGTAACTTGGATGATGTTCATAACCAATTTCTCGAAAAAGCCCAGTCACGTCTGAGCAGTAGCACAACGAGTCTTTCATCGTACAAAACTTCGAGAAACGTTCGTGTAGTTTTCGATAAATTGATGATTTGTAGGTTGGATCCAGCAACTTCCGAACGAGAGGTAAGTTGTTCAGCATTTGATTTCGTAAGTCCTATGTCACTTATTAAGTCATCAAGCTCCTGTTGATTAGGAGTGTACGGAACATTCTTTGGACCTTTTCAACAAAATCCACATCAGCGTCACTATCTTCTTTATGAGAAAACTCATTGTCAGAGATCACTTTTAGAGGTGGTGGTTGAGGTACTAATGATTCTTTAGAGTGGAGCATGGGGGCTAAAGATGATGGGATAAATAAGACTTTTTCGATTTCTGTGATTTTTAAATTTGGAAATGTCTACCATACAGTAATTGTTAGGAAAAACTAAAATATTCTTCTTAAAATTTATTTAATCAAAAAATTAAATAGTCGCCTAAATTTTGATTATTTAAACAACTTTAAAATATGTCATATTTCATGACATATTTTAATTTATTTAAATTCTAAATTCTAAATAGAGAGTTTTATTAAAAGTATTCTTGAACCATTATTATTTTTAATTTAATTTAGTTTATTTACAAATTATTATTAAGTTATTAATTATATCTCACATCCCCCTCCTTTAAAAGGCTTCAGCCAAGCTATATTTCTTGTAACCTTTTTACCGTTTCCCCCTTCCAATATATAACTTCTATCGTGTCTTTTTTGTAGGATTTTCAAAGGTCCTTCGTATCGATTAGCATCTTTTGTAGAATTTCCTTCCACTTTGCTTAATACGTATTCCCCCACTTGGAATTCTCTTTGACAAGTTCTATCGTTATTGTATCAAATTTTCTTTTGGTTGTTCTTAACTGTCTCTAAAATTTCCTCTCTGTCTTTGATTATTTTCGTTTCATTCCATGGTCTATTAATTCTAAATCCAAAAACAACTTCTGCAGGGCTCATTCCAATAGATTTTTGAACAGTAGCGTTTAAGGTAAATTCGATTTCCGGTAAAATATCTACCCAAGTTTTTCCCCGTTTATCGTTAATCGACGTCGTTATGTAATCTCGAACAGTTCTAAACTGCCTTTCTATCAACCCATTAGTGCTATGATGGTGTGGACTCAAGAATTGTAAATTGATATTGTAATGCTCTGACAGTTGTTTCATCATCTTCGATTGAAACGCCTTACCACAATCTAAATGTATGGTACGAGGTGCACCAAATTTTAAAATCCAGTTTCTAAACAACACGTTTGTTATTGTCTGTTCATCCTGTTTAGCTACGGCGTGTAATGATATGTATCGACTAAATTGGTCGATAATCGCTAATATGTATTTTTTTCCTTGATACACCTGTTTGAACGGTCCACAAAAATCTAAAAAAATATTTTCAAATGGAACTTCTGCACTTTGTTTTAGTGTTTTTTCTTTCGATCTTGTTGTCATGGTTTTTCGTTTTTGACATATTTCACACGCTTCGACGATCTGTTTTGTGTTTTCACTCATCTTATTCATATCGAAAACAGCTTTTATGTAGTCATACACCTTTTTACTTCCTGCGCGACATAACAGCTTGTGTATTTCAATTATAAAATCTGCGCTTCTTTCTTCTGGAATCCATATTTTACCTTCTTTTGTTAGAATTATTCCATTTTCAATCTTAAATTTTTTTGAATGACCTATTTGTAGCGTTTTAGTTATCTCTTTTATTTCTTCATTGTTACATTG
>MQRK01214101.1:0-13789 GCA_001938485.1 Girardia tigrina | reverse complement strand
ATATATATATATATATATATATATATATATAACAATATTTTACAAGAGAAATGTAAATCAAATTAATAAAATAATTACAAATAGCTTGTGTTGTGCAGTACTTAGATCGCTTCGAAATCACCGTTCCAAAGCGTCTATCAATTTAGTAAGATATCAATTATTATTTTAATATAATATTATTAATTATTGATTTTAAAATATTTTAATTAAGGAAAAATTTATTTTAAATATAAGAATAATTTAATCGTATATATCCTCACCAAGAAAAAAAATATAATTTCAACTTCTCGTCAAGGGCAATTAGATCAATTGTACGGTCAACACGAAATTGAAGTTCGACAATGATATTCAATTTATCGATACGAAAAATTTCAACTCTTCGTCAAAGGCAATTAGATCAATGGCACGATCAACACTAAACTGAAGTTCGACAATAAACTGATTCGCAGGATTGTGTCTGGAAAAAATTTAATCTAAGTCATTTAAAAAAAGAAATGTTACCTGGAAAACATTTAATCTAAGTCACTTTCGTTATGAAATTGTTGTATTTAAATATAAATTTCAATGCGTGGCTTTTCTCAAGACGGTTGAATAGGTAGAAGCTTAAGGCAGAGCGAAGTGCGCGTGGCTCGCGTAGCTTATTGTAAAAGAATGTTAAAAACTCGTGGTTCGCACGAAAGAAAAACAGAATAGAGTATGCGGCCACCGCAAATATGGACTCATTTTGCATAACAAAAACGCATAATGCTTAATGAAAAGTTAAATTTTATTTTAGATTTAATAAATAAGATTTTATTGAATAAATAAATACATACATATATACAATTAATTTATTTTAAATAAATTATAAATAATAATATAAATACAACCAAAAATGATTATAATAAATAATAACCCATAAATAATAACATCGTATTATTTAAAATAAAAAAAATAAACTTCAATTGTTTATTCGCAATAATAAGCAACAAAATACACAAAAATAAAAATAAACTGTTTTTCTTTATTTTTATTTACATTCCCCAACAGTTTATTAATGGGTTGTAGTGTCGTATGAATAATGATTCACAAAACTGCCACTCATAGTGTGAATCAAAGCCCTTCTGTAAAACAGAAACCTCATCCTTTGAAACAAAAGAGATTCTATTTTTACAGTGTAACCAATGATAAACAACCTTACTCGATCGACTCGATTGTAAATGATCACTAATCCGGGTTTTGAAATGAAGATTTGTCTCTCCAATGTACGAGTTTTTACACAGCTTTTGTAAGACAAATATAGAGGGTATGATGAAGGTAGTTTGGAGTTTGTCTTCCAATTTTAAAATCGCAAATCATGCTTTAAATATTCATAGGGTACGCCTGAGGGAAAACATGTACAAAAATAAAACGATAGATCAAAACATTAAGGCTACATTGGAAAAATTATGCTACAAAAACACGGGTTAGGAAAGAATTAAATGAAGAAAACAATGAAGATCACAAAAAATAATCAAAATTCCATATTCTGAAGGATTTAAAGCAGTTACGAAGATTATTTGCAAGAATATTAGTAGTGTCAAAGTAGTTTCAATTACATCTAAAATTCAAAGCTTCCTCTGGAATAAATCGAAAACGATTTGTTTATTGCAAGCTCATCTGGTTTATAAATTTGATTGTACTGTAATCGATTTATAAAAAAAGCTTTAACAATTTTTTTAACAATATTAAATTAGCGTTCACAAAACTCAGTAATACTAATAATTAAATATTATTGTCAAATTATGCATCTATATAATTGTGTCCTCCATCGAATATATACTACAGACTTGAACATTAAACTGACATATTTGATGAATCGATATATATATATCGATATATATACAATCTTCTATGTTCATTGCAGAAAGATACAACAATGGTGTTTTATAATATTATATCTGTAAATGCGTAATATTAAATAGATTGATCTATTTGCAAACAATTTCTGATGCATAAATATTAAATGTTTAAATTTCTTCTTTTATGCATTTTCTGTTCGCCTATCATTCGAATGTTCTCCGGATAACCGAACTGTAAGTAATTGCTATTGTTAGGTAAAGGGGTTATACGTTTCCTTAAAATAATTCTATATATTTTTTTCGTCAAAATAAGATGAACAAACGAAACTTCCTGGTAAAATACCAAATAATGTTCTTTCATTATTCCACAACAGTAGACAAATATTTAAAATTTGAACTTTTCTTTCCACTAATCGTTTTTTATAATAACTTACTAAATTCTGTTTTTTTGCAAAACAAAGATAAATATTTATTCAATAATTAAAAAGAATATTGGTTTATTTTGATAAAAAAATATTAACCTTTTTCAAAACGATAATTGAAGATGCATCAGTGTTAAATAAGGATTTAGGAGCCGTAAGGCAAGTAAGTCTTTGCGTTACGTATCCCAAACCCCTTTTAACCCTGTGTGAATACCAAAAATTGTAATACTTTATAGACTTTTCGCATTTATTTATTCTCGTGTTCTATGATCGATCTAAAAAATTAAATATTTTTCAACAATAAAATGTTACCATAGTAAACTTTAATTTAAACTTAATTCATTCAAAAATGTCTGAGTTTGTGACTCAAATCAAACAAGACTATACAAATTGGTCAGTTTGATTAGCAATAAAACATCATTCTTCTACCTTTGCAACGTATAGACTATTCTTCTGATAACGACAAGTACCTTAAATACCTATTATATCGACGTAATTAGAAATAACGTCATTGCATACTCATCTTAAGAATGGCAAGACATACAAAAGTATACGTAGGTGTTTGATCATGATCATCGCAGTTTCTGTTAGTATCAGTGTTGACAAAACAAAACTATGAAAGATATCAGTTAATTGATTTATGGTAATATGACATTGAAAAACACATTGACTAAAAGACGTTATGATCTGAACTTTCATAGAATGGTCAGATGAGCTTCATATTATCGATTTGGCTTAAAATAATATAGTATTCATAAAAACTTATCGGCCATTTTCGACAGTCCCTAAACAAAGTAGTTATTTGCGGCTGTTTCTTAATTCAGATTTCCGGATTACCTACTATATACCGAGACTAACCTGTATTTTGCCTCTGTCATGTTTGTCTCATTTAAGCCCACGTGTTTATTAACGAAGCCGTGCCTTTAAACTTTTTGAAAACAGAAATGATAGATCTCAATGACCTAAGTATAGAAAATTATAATTTTTTATTGATGAAGAATCTAAAATGGTGTTTGTTAGGAGCTTCAGTGAGTTCATAAAATCTTTGAATTTAAAATCTAATCAATTTAATAATGAAATAATTACATTTCGAAAATTAGATCTATAGATTATGTTAAAATAAGATTTTCATAGTATAGCGTAAAAAATTAATTTATATAACCGAAGTCTGGGCGGTCTCTTGGTTCGATCCAGTTCCAGACCACTTTATGTACGTGATCTCCTACGGAAGTCGACCGATCCTCTCGATCGCGACCGGAAAGTGGGGGCACGCCGGTCTGCTCATGACCTCCAGCGGTTCACGGGACGTGTGTAGTTCCGGCATTGATAATTTCGATTTAGTTGCCACTCGTCATTCGGTTGACATGCCGGGCGAATCCAGATTCGATAGGTATTGATGAAACGAGTATTAATAATAAAGGTGTGAATTCGAAAATAAGAATTCGAGATGGAACTTAAATTATTTATTTACACTCAACGATTTTCAAAATTTGTGCACATGAAATCTTTTTTTAAACAGGGTATTTAATAATTTTTAAACATAATTAATTTTTATTAATCAATTTTAATAGTTTTTAAAAATTTTTTTCTATACCGATGGGCACCACAATAACAATAAATTTTAAAGTAGATTTTATTAACACAAAATCCATAAACAGATTTATCAATAAAGTAAATTTTAATTCTATATGAAACGTAATAATTAATATTTGAAATGATAACACACTAATAAATTATTTTGTAACTTTTATCTAAATATAAAACAAATCAAATATGATATGAATTCATAAATTTTAAAATTAAAATATAATTGTTTTGAGACAAAATAAAAATTTAACTTTCATTAAAAATGTTAAATTGAAATAAATGAAAATGTATGTTACGATGTTAATTAAAAATGTTAAAAATGAAAATGTAAAATAAAATGGAAATTTAATAAAAGAGGAAACAAAATCTTTGTGACAAAATTTAAATAAAGACCTTTATAATTTTAAAGACGATTATATAATTAAAATTTGTAATTAATAAAATAACAACATCGGAATTTATAATTATTTTTATTTATAATGATATGCGTAAAGAAAAGAAAGTGCTTAAGTTCCTCAAAAAATATTTGTTTGAAAAATCGTTCATGTTATAGAAAATAAATTTTTGCGTCATGAACTTATATTCTGAATTCGAATCCAATAGTGTTCTTTAATGGTTTCGTGATACTGTTTCAGGAAATATTGACATTAGAAATTAAAAGAAAATAGTTCTGGGTTAAATGATGTTTTGCTTTGAAAAATTTAGTTGTAACAATATCTTTCAGGGCGAATTCGATAAACTTGTGAAAAACACTGAATTTTTAATCAGTTATTACTTATTTATGAAATTTTAGCACCTACTTGAAAGTTTTCCTTGAAAGTATTATTAACAACATCACAATTTGAATGCAAACATTTATTTACAACACAAACAGATTCTTCACAACAATTTTCAGAGGTCATCTTTCTTTGATTGATATAGTTTTTGATTACATATTCAAATATGAAAAAAATCAATGAATGGGAAATTTTAATATTACATTTTAATTTCTCATAATTTTATTGGATAAAAAGACATTATGTAATTTTTTAAATAAACATTAACTTATAAAATATATTAAATTTAATAAGTTAAAATCGTTTACTGAAAATATTATTAAAATTCATAATTATCAAACTTTAATTAATTAGTACTTAAAATTAATATCATTAAATTAATTTCATTAGATTCAAATAATCAATCAATAAACATATCAATCCCATCTGAGTTGGAGAGTCACAAATCTAAACAGCATACAAACAACAAACTTACAACATTCCAAATTATCCCTCACAAGTATAATTATTATTTTTCTTGAAGTAAAGAAGTTAATTCAGCGAAGTGTCTGTTTAAAACTTGACTTTATCTTTGATACATTTATTTCAGGTAGTTTTGGTTAACTTTTAAAAAAAGCCTGGTAAGTCTTGGAAAATCAAAGAAAAAATAACGGAATTACAATCCAATAGCTATCAATGTCTTTGAGTAGAAAGTCACTATTTTTACATTACAGAGTGAAAGTTGCATAAAAATTATTTTCTGTCACGTATTATTAGTAAATGATATACATTAGTCTCTTCATGAAACCCATTTCGAGGATCAGAGCAGATATCTTCTGCAATCAAAGGAAGATAGGATGCGAAAAATCAAAGAAAAACCGTCGCGCTTGATAAACAGGTCGACTCCAATCTTGTTATACGGCTATACAAAACCTCATACTGAACTTAAGACAAAAATACAGAAACTTGAGTTGGAACTTCTGCATCATCCTCCATACTCACCAGACCTATTACCCACTTCCTACATTTCTTCCTTAATTTGCGGTCACTCAAGTGTTTTGTTTCTGATTGTTTTCAGGTTAAAATCAGTAATATGGATGATGTACTGCTTTTATTTATGTTTCACCAAATAAGAAATAAGATGATCGACTGATTTCTCACAAGGTATAAAATATTAAAAATAAATCAAGATTAAATAGACTAAATTACGTAAATATAGAACATCTGGAACATTAATTTTTCTCTGTAAATTATAGTTTTTTCATTCCAAATTTTAGGTTTTCAGCTTGTTATAAAACATTTACCCTTTAGTTTAACATAACAAAGTAGAATGTCTTCTTGTGCAACATTTTCGAAATATATAATAATTTACCAATAAATATACTAAAAATATAATAATACCAATATATAACCCATTAATACATTAATAGAATTTAATAAAATTTAAGCAAAGTTTATTACTTAAATAATGGTTTTAATGTATTTTATATGGAAATATCAGTCAAATTCCGATGCTATTATATCTTTTAAAGGAAAAATTTCCATTTGTTCCTCTTCACTTTATGTACTTGTTGATGACAGTGGGAGCGGAAAATTGTTCATTGACCGAACATTTTGCCAAAATTTGGGAAAAAATATATAAATAAATTAAATTAAAAATATAATCAATAAAATAGCTAATTAAATAATTAATTAAGTAAAATAAAATTCAAAAAGTACAATCATTAAATAATCAAAAATAATTAATTAAATAAAGTTAAAAGAATTAAATAAGAAAGTAATTAAAAAAACTTAATAATAATAATAATAATAATAAACGAAGAAAATAATTTGTTTCTTTTTCTTTGATTTCAATAAAACCATTTTCGTTATTATCGATTCTTGTGATTATTAATTTAATATCGTCGAGAGATGATTTTGTGTCTTTGATTTGTGGATTTGGAAAATTTTAATTGTAAATTTGACAATCATGTGTGGGATGTTGAATTTTTGAATTCGGTGAATAGAAATCACCAGAGATTAAAAATGATTGTTTTAATGAAATAATTTAATGAATTTTGTCACAGTTTAAAAAAAAGTGTAATTTCAATGTAAAATAAAAGTTTGCGGGTTTTGAAAAATAATTGTAAAAAAGTGTGTCGGTTTCTTTGTGAAATTAATTGGAAAAAATGTTTCTAAAAATAAATTGTTTTTAATTAAAATTTAAGAGATTTTCAATTCTATTTAGTTATTTCGATAAATCCAATGTGATGAAAAAATTACTTTCACCAAAATTAACAAATTGGTTTTCATCAATCGACAGTTTGACAAATCCTTATGATAAAACGTTTGAATGAAATCCAAATGTTCAAAATATCGTTAGTGAATTTAAAAACGACAATTCGATTTTATCGACGATAAATAACCACACTTAGCACCCAGTTAAGATTTTTTAAAAAGTCAGTACTGGGTTATTTTTGCCAAAAAAATTATTTCTGGGTCAGTAATATGTTATAACTGGGCGAGTACTGGGTCAATGAATATTCTAAGAAATAATTTTAATAGAAAATATTAATTAAAAAAATATATATAAGAGACGTCATCAAAATTTCTCGGTGTCCTCAGGCCTTACATGCTCATAATCCCTTTCCTCCATCATAAGCATAGATTCATGAGGTTCTTCTATGTCCTTTATCACTATGTTTCTTATTCTCTGAGTCCCACTAAGGATTATACCATCCTGGTGATACGCTCCCGAGTATTTAACATTTGATACAGAGCAGCCAATTGCAATTCGTCGTATCACCTTTGGTGGGATCTTCAGAGTTGTCAAGATATCGGAGCTCCTCTTCGGCCAAGTTCCTAAAGCACCAACCTGAAGAGTGTGCACCGACACTGTGGTTTCCGGTATGGCCCGACGGCAAATTTCCGCAAAGTTCTGCTAATGGTCCAGATTCCTAGTGTTGCTGTTGGTCATGTTCTTTTTCGTATCATATGGACACTTTACATCAATTAAATATAGGGTCTTTGATCCTGACACATAAACTTGCAAGTCTACTCGGTCTTTCGAAGGGGCATATTGACACTCCTTATTTATGTGCACTGTGCAATCAAGATACTGAGTGATCTGTTCTCCTACACATTTGAAGACCGAGTTGTGCCTATAATTCCAGAAGCCCTCACCAAACCGTTACCCGTTCAAGAAGTGGGCAAGTGTTTCCTTATCGTTGGGATACCTATGACAGTGACCCCTGTTCCATGGACTGCCTGGGTGGTAATTAACAGGGACTGTGTAAATACCACTCACTGTCATTCAACCCCCCCCCATAAACAGCGTCGTGGAAGCTAATTGTAGAAATCAAACTTCTTGCAAATCTACCGGCACTGCTTCGTTTCGTCCATTTGTGTGTCCAGGATTTCTATACCAGTCGTCTGAAAGTCCTGGATACACTGTCCTTCAGGAGGGGCGTGAGCAGTATGTTCTCGTTCGTTTCATCTCTTATAATCTCCGTCTCCCCATTCGGAGGTCTCCACATATAAGGGATTGGTGGAGATGGAAACATATTCCTTATTCATTCTGCACCAGATTCACATCAATTTGGTGCAGTTTCTTAATCTTATGTATTACAAACTTGATCTTCGCCCACCAATTCTTAATCTTCCCCGAAGAGGTTCCTGCATTGAGCCAGTCCAATGCCGCCTCAATCGACAATAAGTTCCACTTTCGTGGACCTGTCGCCCCTCTCTGGAGGGAGTAGACCGCTGAGTCCACAGTCACACGCAAATCATCTGAAAACTGTGGGCTAATGATTGAATCAAGTGCTCATCTAGTACTGACTTGATCCCGACCTCTCCATTCTCTCTTGGCGTGTAGAGATATGCATTAGATGTATTCTCGGGCAATCCAAGCACCTTCTTGTGCAACAGCCTGATTACGCCATCCAGAGTCCCATACGGAATGTAAAAGATGCAGAAGGTGAAGATGAGCTTGGAATGCAAATATATAAGCTTGCAGTTACTGCCATGGAAACAATACAGATTCTGCAATCTGTTTCGTGTCTCGTGTAACTGCTGCAAGCTTTTCTACTGGGGCCACTCTAATGCTCTCCGAGAAGTGACCCCCCAAATATACTACAAAGTCACCATCCTCTATCTCGGGTATCGTGCTTCTATATATTTGAATTCTATTATTTTCTTCTTATGGAATAACACATTTTGATGGGTGGAATTTGATACCCAATATGTTGGTGAGCTCTACTGCTCTATCGACTATCATGTCGTGATTATGAGCCAGCAGAACCAAATTAGAATAATTAAGGTTAGATACAGGCCTAAAATTTCAACATAGTTCGGTAAATATAGAAAAATTTTTATGATGAGAGTAACAATAAATAATTATTAATCAGTTACAAAATTTAATGATCAACTTTAAACTTAAATAATATTTGGATAAAAATTTTCTATTCTTTTTTATCATTCTTTTATTAGTTCACTTCATAGTATATATGTGAGCCACAAAATTTTGAAACTATTTTACACCCACTTTCCGTGGTCTGATTGAGCTGAAATTTCGCCCAAATGTGATATCTCGAAGACAATTACGAATCAATTAAAAAATTACTAAATGAGTAGTTATTCATTTTTTGCACAAAATCAAATAGGGGATTGTCCTTATTTATAGCTTAAATAGATAACAAAAAATTCAAATTTGTATTTTTCTATTTTTGTCATTGCTTTATGAAATTTCTGTATTTTTTCGAAATAAATACATTTTTGAATTCCTTATTAATTATAGGTTATTTGGTTATATCTTTATCATGAGGAATTAAAAAAAATATGGATTTTCAAGACTCTTAACTCTTTTTTTTCATAATTTTATAATGTTAAAAAACATTTTGGTAGTTTATGGTGCAGAAACAGCGCCCACAAGACCAAACTATCCAAATCAGCGATTTGCACTGATTAATTCTGTTAAATATTTTTGAGTCGGACCGAATAGTTTGGGATTTTCACTGTGATCAACTGTTACAAACCACTAAAACACATATAAAATGTTTTGCCTTATTGGTCGGTAATTTAGTAAGCCAAGTCGACTCTATCGGACAACTTAGTTAGGATCTGAATAGGTCATATTGTTTAAAAATTGAGAGCAATTCAGAGTCGAACTCTAGAAATCGACACGGTATAATCGATTATAGAATTTTTTTTCAAATAACGTTTTGATCTGCAAAAAACTTGCAGAATTCAGCCCCAGGAAAATTTCAGTCGATTTTTGTAGATTCCTCTATTTTTTACCGCAGAATCGATGACAAGAAAAGAGTGGTTTTTTAAAAAGTATATTTAACATTTTACTTTTTTAGCTTGTTAAAATGAAGTCGTTAATTTCTGTATTTTTTGGTCGCAACAAAACATTGAATTGTTTCCTCAAAAACATAGAGGAATATTTTCGAAAGGTGATTAATGTATGTTGTGTTTAGAGTTTAGTATTACTTTTCTCCAACCCAGATAGAAAATTGATAATTTAAATGTTTTGAACCGTCGGATTATTCGGTCAATTTTCAAATGTAAATGATATCTTTAAAATTTAATTAATATATTTTAATCCATAAATATATAATAATATTTTAAATCTATTTGATAGTGTTCTAATATATTTTAATAGTGGATTATAACGTAAAGATTTATTTAATCATAAATGATCTATTTAAAATGAATCAAAATATTTTTGAAAATAATTAAAAATTATTTTAGTTAGGAATTTTAATTTAAATTTGTTGGAGTAATTAGAGCAGTGGTTCCTAACCTGGGGGTAATTACCCCCAGGGGGGTAAAAACGCAATTCTTTAAGGGTAAAAAGGCATCCACTAAATTTTAGTGATGCCTTCTTTGTTAATAAAAAAATACAGTACAGTAACGCATTTGGTTCATGTGACATATACTCTTTATTGCTATCGAAACTGCGTGTATAAACCAGTTTGAACTGAGAGTGGTTGAGCTTGTATTCCGACGCATTATCGCGTTTGAGCTCCACAATGCGCACACGAGATGCGTCGTGACTCAGTACCCAGTCTACCGGGCCGTATTGGTAGTTTGAGATTTAAACAAGTCATATATAAAGTCATATTTAAACAAGTCAAGTTCAATTGTCTCATTACGTATAACTACCAGTTTTGAAATAATTACAATATTATTTACTTTTTTGAATGTAAGTAGTAACAAACAATGATAATTAATTATAATTAGTTTTTTATCAATATTCTTAAAAGTAAAAGCTAACATTTTTATTTTTTCCTTAGATAACTNNTTTTACGAATATTTTAGGGGTCATGAGTTCTAATACCTCAAAAAAGCGCTCATATAAAGAAGCATTTTTACAATGGGGATTCACGAATATTCTAGATAGGAATGTGGAAAAGCCTCAGTGTGTTCTATGTAATAAAGATCACGATAAAGGAATACAGAGAGCAAATTAAAAGAACATTTCGAGAGAGTTCACAAAGAGTTTGCAGATAAAGATATAGATTTTTTTAAGAGAAAAGAGAGTTTTCTGAAGTCTATGCGATTTAATTCAACAGGAAATATGCAAAAGGCAAATGAATCATATCTTCAAGCTTCATATCAAATTTCTTATCGTATTGCTATGAACAAAAAACCGCACACTATAGGAGAGGATCTCATCAAACCTTGTTTGTGTGATGCAGTATCACTCGTCATTGGTGAGAAACATGTGGCTAAGATCAAACAAATATCACTTTCAAATACTACAGTTCAAAGCCGCATTTCAGACTTGAGTAACGATATTATGGCAACCATTATTGATGAAATGAAAGTAAGTTTTATGTTTGCACTGCAATTAGATGAGTCTACAGATGTAGTTTTGTGTTCACAGCTACTGGCATTTACACGTTATATTAAAGATGACTGTGTAAAAGAGGAATACCTGTTCTGGAAGTCCTTATCCACCACTACACGCGGAGAAGACATTTTCGAAACGCTGAAACAGTTTATTGAGGAAAACGGTCTGGACTGGTCAAAGCTGGTCGGCATTTGTACAGACAAGGCCTTCCATGATGGGCGTTCGCTCTGGATTTCAAGCACTCGTGAAACAAGTTGCTCCTCAAGTTTTATCCTATCATTGTCTCATTCATCGCTCCGCTTTGGCTGTTAAGACGCTTCCACCAGAATACTAAGCACGTTGAAATGACATAGTGAAAATTTTGAACCATGTTCGTAGCAATGCAACAAACACCAGATTATTTAAAGTTTTATGTGATGAAGTTCGCGCCAAATTTAACTTTCTTTTGTACCACACAGATGTACGTTGGTTATCACGAGGCAGGGTTTTGAACAGGGTTTATGAGCTCCGTGAAGAAATAGGATTATTTTTGAAAAATAGAAAACACAAAAAGAAAGAGTATCTGTCAAAAATGAAAGACAAAACATTTATTGAAAAGCTAGCGTATCTTGCTGATTTCTTCAGTGAAATCAACAATCTTAATATTTCTTTGCAAGGAAATATGACGAATATTTTGACAGCGCCGGATAAAGTTGCCGGTTTTGTACGTAAATTAGAACTTTACCAACGCAGAGTGCAAACTGGTGATGTGTCGATGTTTACACAACTGTGTGAGCAATTGTCAAATACCGAAGTCAGCAAAATCACATTTAAAAATGCCGTGGCTCAACATTTATCTACAATAATAGAGTCACTGAAGCAATATTTTCCGGATTTGGATAATCGTCAGTCCAATTCTTGGATATTAAGACCCTTTTCTACTGTTGATGACATTTTTAAAGACGAGGATGTAGCGGCCAAAGTAGAATTTNNNNGACTCCGCGAGAATATTACTTTTAAAGTAGAATTTCAAAATTATGATCTCTGCACGTTTTGGATTAAAGCAGGTACCGAATATTCTGTTATAGCCAACAGAGCTTTAAAAATGCTAATACCATTCGCCACCACTTATAGATGCGAGAGTAGTTTTTCAACTTTAGTTTCATTGAAAACAAAGCTCAGAAACCGTCTCAATGTGGAACATGACTTGAGATGCGCTTTAAGTGACACTAAACCTAATATNNAAAAACTTGTAAATTCAAAACAATTCCAACCTTCACACTGAATATTTTTAATTCATAGTTAAAATATAAAACAAAGTAATATTGTAATACTGTTTTGCAATTTGTGTTTTTCTATTTATTCACAATGTATCTAGTTTTCTGACGAACTGCTGGGCAATGACAAATTTGTAATTAATAAACATTAAAATTCGCTTGCATTGTGTGTTTTTATAACATTTTTAAGTTGGGGTAAAATCCGTTTTCCTAACAGGTTACAGGGGTAGCAACATAAAAAAGGTTAGGAACCACTGATCTAGAACAACTTAATATTTTGATAAATCTTAGTATATATTGAAACCAAAAAATTAATATTTTATAACATTAGAATCTTACTGGATCATAATTATTATTTTATATATTTATTGTTATTGTTCTAAGATATTATATTTTCAATTTCAATATACATTATAAAATTAATAAAAAATATCATTAGTAATAATAAATAAAATTATAATTATTATCCCAGATGACTCGTTTGAGATAATAATCCCATCCTCAGGTTAATCCACACCATGTAATAAAGTTTAATATATACTAAAATTTAATAATTAAACTAACACATTATACAGGACAAAACAAATTAAACAACCTTTTACCAATAAATCATTGGATTAAAATGAATTTATTGTATGTTTCTTAAAAATTAACCACTTCTGTGGTCAACCTCTTGGAAAAAAGTGGGTCAAAAAAAGCCACCCTTTTTTTTCACTATTATGTTTTTTTATCATATTTGTGTTGGTGGGGAATGACCCGAGCTGGATTTGGGCAAATCACTATAAAAAGTTTCGTGTATGATTTGCCCGAATCCAGTTCGGGCAAATCACTGTGTCAGCAAAATACCTACCCGAATTGTATTCGGGCAAATCACAGAAGTGGTTAAGCAAAATGAATTAAATGCGATTAATTCCATTCTCACAAACTAACCATTGAAAATTATGAAGTATCGTTTGAGAAAACAGTATGTTTACTCTATCGTTCCGTACTTTACAAGGTAAGGGACATTGTTATGTAGGATCGTCGCTTAAAAGTCTCAAAAATTACTTAGTATATCGTCACATCTGATGAAAGAACATTAAAAGAACATATATATATATATATATATATATAT
>MQRK01214093.1:27789-56892 GCA_001938485.1 Girardia tigrina | reverse complement strand
CATCACATTTATATTTATAAAAATTATCAGAACAAAGTGTTAAAGGTGTAGAAGATTTATTACTGAACACACTTTTAATTTATGAGATCATTAAATCAGTTTACAGTAGCTCCGTCGCTGTAATCGAAGGGGATGAGACTTCGCTGAGGCATTGTGTCGAGGATGGCATCAAATGTCGCTATGTCTTGAATGAACAGATTTTGTCCTGCGGTAGAGAACTCAAAAGAAAAATCTTCAATCCAAATAGAGTACAGATTAAGGATGGCGTTTCGGGAATCAAATGGTGATCACCATCTTGCCGTAACGCATCTATTCATAAGCCTTTCTCCTCGTTCAATTCAGAGAACGAAGTTGAAATGACCGATAGTACAACAGCACGCGAGCGTGACTCAATTTCAATGCTTATAAAATAATAACGAGGAACTCAAAACGTATTGTATTCACAATAAATATTTACAACGCTCGGTTTGTGTTTTAACATCTTCTTCAGGCAAGTGTATTCAAAATTACACAACGGCAATATTAATCGATATTTTTTTGTAAATGAGTTAAACCAAATTCATTGCCTAATTCCTAATTGTTGTTGATTTGTGCCTTTTTATATTTTCAAAACCGTGTCACAAATATTTATTCTCTCTCTAATCAATGACATTTAACTTTCTTTTATGATTTTCTTTTATCAGAAAAAAAATATTTTTCATTTATGATTTTAAGAAATCCCTACATTCATGATATATTTTTAAAATTTAATTCATTGTTAGTTGCTTTTAACAATGCATTTCTAAAGTTCTTAAATCCTTCAGAATAAGGTACAATTAAGCAATACATCGGCATATTATTCATATCTAATGATACTTCGATTTCTTTCTTAGATCCATCAGGAGAAGCAATACTCTGACTTTTCGAACTATCTTTCAAAATTATCTTATCGATTGTTTCGTTTATTAATTTTTCAAGTAAAATTTAGAATAACCATTCTGATTTAGTAAGGAACTTAGTTTATTAACACTTTCTACAGATTTAACAAAAATGGAAGACAACGACCAGGAGCGATAAATTAAACCTTTAATCATATTTCTTTTATACTTCAGTTCACAAAAACTGTCTGCTGAAGTATATAAACCTGTATCAGTTTGCTTCCTATAAATTCCAGTCTCGTAACTAAGAGATTTTACATAATCTTTATTTTTGTATTTATATACAGGTGCATTAATTTATTAATCAGTGACCCGAACTTGACGCTTGATCCATCGACATAGATACGTATCGTCTGCGAGAAACGATCGCAGGAGAAATGTCAGAGTAGAAATGTCGGGGGAGAAACGACATGCTCCCGTCGAAATATATTGTCGTTAAATATAGCTTAAATGGATAAATTTTATTTAAATCAATATTTAAATATTTTACAAATTATAATTGATTATAATGGATTATGAAACTTTGAAACGTGTTCAATAATCAATTTCTTAGAAAAGGTTTGATTAAATTCTTTCTCAAAATTATCAAATTAGCATTCCGAAGACTGGAAAGATAAATATAAAAATATGATCTTACTTTTACTTTCTTTCAAATTTTCAAATTGTACGACGGTGTAAAAACGGTGTAAAATTATACAATATTGATCAGTTTTATTTTGAATGTTAACATATGCAATGGAGTTTGAATGAAATTTAAATGGATTAATTAAATTGATACGATAAAACAAAATGGAAATTGAAAGGTTAAATTTTGTATTTCAGATTAGATAACGATTAATGAAATAAAAAAATCATTATTTTGTCAGAATTATTTTGTCGATATTAACGATTCAATTTCAAACTTGATTTTCATAATGAGAATTAAATAATTAAAAATTATTTAAATAGTTTTAATTAAATTAAAACTCTTTATTAAGACGATGATGTTTGCATGTGATCAATAAATAGATGTTATCTTACTCTGTATAAAATTTTCATCTTTGATTAATAATCGTACTTTCTTTTTATATGATTTATTGCTTTTCTTTTTAATTAATTTTTAGCTTCGATTTGAGATATTAACTTCGTCCTGATAAAACACACTTTTGTTTTTGCTTCTTTAATCTATTTAGTTCCTTTTGTGGTACGAAGTACCAACTATAGAAACCATAATGAAATATCTTAAATGCTTTAAAAAATAATAAACTAAATCTAAGTCTGTTGATACATTTTAATGTCAAATGTTAATTTTGAAATAAAAAAGGAAAGGGCAAAAATTAGGTAGGCTACAAAAAAATATGAAACTTTCATTCTCCAGTGTTCATGTACACGAACATATATTTCGAGTGGCTCATCATTTGAACGATAAATCATTTTTAGAAAATATTCAGTTTTTCTATAAGAACCACATCTCTAAACTTTTAAAAAAAATTTTAATGGCAGCAGAGCAAGGGGTTTGTTGATTCACCTTTGGGGGGGAGATGACACGACCGATCTCGCACAGTCAAATTTGTCGATGACACAAAATAACAATGAAAAACAGCAAATCAATGATACTCTTGATTTAATAAAATTGTATTGAAAGAAAGATGAAGAGAAAAATGTTGGAGTATCTCAAAATCAAATCAAAGAAGGGACTAATATCGATGAAGAAAACATGAAAGAAATCAAAGCTCTTCGAAACCAGCTGAACGAGAAAAAATATTTTCGTCAAAAACAAACAAAATAGAAATAGTCTAAATGAAATTATTATAAAAGCGAATAAAAATTCGAAAATAATACAAATCAGGGGCATCAGAATTAATAAATTCAGACGTATTGGTCCACCTCTGGTTATTCTAGTTCACTAATTGTGCCATCAATTTCAGGTGATCGAATGGAACTCAATTGATTTCGAATCATAAATTTATTATAATTTGATAGTTTTACTGTTTTTAGGATTTTCACTGTTTTGTGGTTGACTTAATTTTTAAGGAGTATTTTTCATTGAAAGTTTTTGAAAAAAATTAAAGTAAATAAATAAAAAAATGGAAAAAAGAATGTTTCCAAAATGGCAGTAAAAATAATTTCAAGTAATGAACCACAGCGTAGTGGTTGTTGAATTAATAGGTTAATGTGATTGGCCAATTTCGTTAATATTTTGTTTTGATTGGCCACTGGTGTTTATGTCATAATTATTGTTTGGATTGAAATTTTATGATAAATAAAGAATTGTGATCGATTAAAAATAAAAAAAATCATTGCCAATTGTCGAGTTTTAAATTTTACAAATTTAATTAACTATTTGTTTACAAAATTTATGTGCAATGATAAACAATGATGTAGAAAGTTCAACTTCCAGTTTCGATAAGGCAAAATTTTCACGGAAAAAGTTGAATTATCGAGAACAGTCGGCACCGGTACTTTTGGTAGAGTGATGGCCGTCCGAGAAAAGGAGATGAATATTTTTACTTTGTACTGTGGTAATTAAGAATTCAGCTATGAATTCGAAATATATTTTGTTTAAAATTTGTACAAATTTTTTGTACAAATTTCAAAATTTTTGAATCGATCTATTTATCTGTTGATTTTTTCAATTCCAAGTGAGCTACTTAAGTGTTTTATTCTTTTTTTAAATGCGTCATAGTAATGAAAAATTTAATAATAAAACTTTAACATTTACACTACCAATTTTGTCAAGCTGTTTTAATTTGAAATTGCTTTCTATTAAATGCTCATTTGTTTCCTTGTAAGTCGTAGATTTCATGTGTTTTAGATGATTCATACTTATATTTATCGACCAAATCTACGAATTAATCCGCCGAATTAATCCAGCACTTTATCACTCTTATTGATGTCCAGTGTCGGAAACCGAGTCAATGATTTTATTATCTTGCTCCCCGAAAGTGAAGATCCTAATGTCCCAAATGTCGAAAAATGTTTCAATGAAATCAATGGTTCAGTAAATGAAGTGTCTGGCGAAATTGAAGCGGAATTTTTTGATGATGATGTGGCCAGTAATGACAGTGAAAATTATGACTCAATATTTTCAACATGGATAAAACACAATGATTTCACAAATGAATTGCTCTGAGAAACACGTGGTAGGGTAGTTGATCTTTGTCCTGATTAGAACTGAGTTTCAGCTGTGAATGAGCTTTTTTGATGACAATATAATAAATGAAATTCAGCGACAGACAATCTTTTGTCGTGACAGAAATTTTCCACATTTCGACTTCTCACTAGAAGGGTTTCATCAATTTTTTGGCATTTTACAAGATATTAATCAATCGAACCGCAAACCAAGATATAGGACGGCAGAAAATATGTTTTGGCTTTGGTCGGGTGGATCACATTAGAAGGAGGTGCTTGATGAGCAAAACCGACTAAACGGGAAAGGAATAGTGAGACAAACTATTGCACGGTTGGGGGACCTGGCAGCTTGGATACGCAACTGGTATTCATTCCGAAGAACGTGTGGGGAAGGGCCGTGAGGGTAATGATCGACACGCGTTGTTCAACAACGGTCGTAGCGAGGGCTTAATTCCCGCATCCAGAGTGTTTGCACAACGGCGTCGACAGCCGCTACCAGTCAATTTTGCGGAGCAGATTCCAAAGGATACTGGAGTTATACAGACGAGGGAATTACAAGTAGGAAAAGCCGTGTTCGTGAAACCGGCGAAGACGACGTACACGAATCAGAGGAGATGAGCAGTCGTGAGCGGATTCCGCCAACTCCAACAAGTCTAGATTGACGGGGTCTCGTTCCACGTGTCACACATCAGACGCGTGCTCGAGAACGGATCAATAATGCCAGCTGATTGACTATCGAGTTTGCGAATGGTTCCCAGATGGCGGATAACAGGCAACCAGGAAGACGAGCAGACATTAAATTGCACAACGGACGCCGTTAAAAGCAGCCAGACTCAATCCAACGAAGTGCGGCAACAAAGGCTGAATCGAGAAACCTTTCGGCTGACGAGATTTGCAGTTTACGTGTGTATAGGAGTGATACCACCAGAGAAGAACGTGACTCTCCAGTGTACAGGTGGCGTATGCGTTTGTGCATTGAAATCAAGGGAAAGTGTAGTAGAAATATTGGAGATTTGTTAAATAATCACAATTCGGAGAACATTAGAAACGTACTGTAAATAAATTGTTTTCTGTTTTCATTTGCTCGTGCAAAGTGGCCCTTTAAAAAATTAGGAAATCCTTTACACTAGCGAACAAAAATACTTATTACTCTTAACAAAGAAACAAAATAAAATGCGAAAAATTCATTCGAGAAAAACAATTCACAACAGAATTGATTTTAAACTTGTCCTTACCTTTGATAAATGATACATCGATGCATAATTCATCTAGATAACCTAGAAATGGGCAATAACTTAGTTATACTTGCCAAAACTGATTTTACTGCTATCTCATAATACCGGAATTTCTGTATTAATTGAAGTAACTAAGGCATATGTTGGGGACATCATTCGAAAATTAAAACATCTTGCAAATTAAATCATGTGAGTCGTTTGGGCATTGGGAAGGTAACCCATAAATATAAAATTCATCAGTTTTTACGATCAGAATGCAACTAAATTGTTGCGATTTCAGATTTAATAATATATTTCATGAATATTTTTTTAAAAAAAATTTAGAAAGAATATAACAGTCATTTATAAATTTTTCTCAGAAACTTCTATGAGTTGTTTTGGTGTATCAATTTATTTATTGTGGAAAATTATTTTTATAAACTCTGACACGGAAGGGCAAAATGATAAAAAAATACTGTTCTTAATGTTCCATTAAATGATTCGAATTATCGAATTTGAACTAGTAAGTTTAAAATGATTGTTGGCTCTACAAATATGTCCCTGAAGGGAAGATAAGTCAGAGATTATTAAACTAATACTTAACAAAACAAATGATTGACCAAATAAATCATGACTTGGATTTTCTTTATTTTATAAAATATATTGAATTGTGGTTCTCATTATATATTTAAAGTTGGAAGAACAACCTAATGAATGTTTTGAGACTTTCAGTATTATCATTTAATATGTAATAGAAAAAATGAAAATCTAATATTTTGCTTGTGCTTTCTAGAAAATTCATTTCCAAGTATCAAAATAATTAAATAACAAAGTAAAAATTATGCATTGACGATCATATCCTTCTCCAGGAACCTCTTGGTTTTTGCTGTAGAAGACAAGGAAAGGAAACTAGGAATAACTTTAATCGAGTTTAATTTTAGCTATTATAGAGGATTAAAGTGTATAATATAATAAGAAAAAGTAAAACAAAATAAGGTAAAGGAAAACTATTTTATACACAATGATTTCAAAATAATAGTCGCACAAAACACATCACTAAAATTTTTCTTATTACCAGTTTTGTATAGAAATTACTAAGAATGCGCCAAGAAATTACGAAGTTCTGAATATACAAATATCTATTGAAAATCAAAATTTATTCGACAAACATTTCTTGCTAAACATTTTTCATTAATGAAAATGTTAGTAGAAAAACTTTCTACGAGCTTCTTCCATAGATTCTTGTATAAGACGATGTTGTTGAAGATTTTGATTTACAATGTCATTATGTACCTTGAACATTGACTGCTGCATTTGGTGATGTTGTACCATTATTGACTTACAGTTCTCTTTAGTATTGAAATCTCGAAAAATGGGGTTCACATTTCGATTGTCGATGAGTTGACAATTGTTAAATGAATTGTCATTTTGACTCGCAATAGGGAGTAATTGAGAATGAGAAGCATAATTTTGATTCTCATTACTGTGTAATTGAGAACAAGAGGACCGGGTTTGAACTGATTGCTGAATTCTGTCAAAACAAGTTGAAGAAAAATCAGTAAAATTGTTTGATCTAGAACTGCAGGTATTTTGTGTCTTTTCGTGTACGGCAGAAGAATATTGACTGTGAGTAACTGTTGATCCAGTTAAATTAGTACAATGTGATTCCCTTCTGAAATAAGATGCTTCATTTTTAAATGATTCGGTTCTTGGTTTTCTAATGACTTGAGGCGTGGGTATAGAACTATCAAATTTACTAAACTTTTTAATAAGATTAGAGACACTATCTCTCTCTTCATTTACATCAGGAACTTGTTGCATTTTTAAATAATAATGATATTAGAATAAATTTTGACAATTATATATAATTTTAGAACAATATTGTGCAATACGTTACACAATATACAGGAAATATATCGTTTAACTTAAATGCGGAAAATTTTCGTTATTGTTTTACTTTAAGAAACCTTTAAAGTACAATCTTCCCCATTTAATTTTGTTTTAAAAGTTAAAGTTAAAGTCCACTCCGTATGATTGGCAATAGCGGAACGGATCACGAGTCAGGTAGCCAATAATAAAAAAACTATATTATATATTTTTCAAAATTTAAAATGCAATCTACAAATAAAAAAGGTTTAAAGTTTTCTTAAACTCAACGTCTAACCAAAATAAGCTTTTAACGTGCAATAACGTAAAAAAAGTTATCAAAATTTTGCTAATTAAATAAAAGTAATTTATACCAGTACAACTGATTGTTCTTACACATTCCGTAAAATAAAAAAAATATATAACATTTAAAATTCGAAAATATTGTAGAAAATTTGTTCACCGATCTCACGACTCCATGAATTACAATAATTCAGGAAAAACCGGAGATTTTAGTTATCCTTCGGAAAAGTAAATAATCATTAACACTTGATTTACGGACTGAGCCAATTTGACTCATTTAAAATAATATTGCTATAAATATAAAACTGAAATATTATTTTTTTAAATACATATGATGATTTTTAGTTATGTAATGAAATATATTTTACACCACTTATCAAATTCCCCTCATTTCGCATGTGGTTTACGATGAGGCGACTTTACAGCAGAAAATTTACAACAAAATTGTAAATAAGTGAACAATTTCATCTAAAATATGAATAAAAATTTTTAATTATGTAATGATAAAACAATGAATCATACAAAGGTTTTAATTTTAAAACATAAATGGATAGAAAATTTCAGATCTACATGACATTTAATTATTCTCTTTATTATAAAAAATAAATAAACAACATACAAAAAAATAGTAAATTCCAAATTTAAAAAATTCAAATAACATTCTAGAACAAATGAATAACACATGAAAAAAATTTAATGTGTAAATAGAAGAAAGATACAAAAACATTAAATTGATATATTAAATTAGTGGAAAAGTAAATATATTCTTTAACCCTTAAATGCATGATTTTTTATTTTTTCATGAAATATTTTTTGACGTTTAAAGAATTTTGACGTTTATATCAATATTGGCGGGAGTTTTGACATGTTTTGTTATAATCGTCATAGACAAAAATGTACAAAGATAATTTATTTACAAAGGACAGCAATTATTTACACAAACTGGATGCATGGCACTTTCAAACGTTTGTTGTATCATTTTTGATACAAGATGCATTCAAGGGTTAATCCAAAAAGTTTAAATTATCAGCAACGCCTCTAAGATAATCCAATATTGGTAAATCATTATATTGCTCAACGACACGTTCAATTCTCTCACTTACTTTGACGTAAATTTGTGATGAGAATTCTGGGAATTCTTCACTTGCTCTAATGCCCTGCAAATTAGTTCAACAAAATATTGTTCAGTACGAAATTGATTTATCAAATTATCAACAGTTGGGTGATTGCAAGCGAAAGAATTTTAAAACTAGTAAATCAAAAAATTAATATTTTAATATCCATTCTTTTTGCAGACAGAACTCTACTTTGCCAACAGAGTTTTTAAAATTTAAAAAATTTTAAATTAAAACATTAAAAATTAATATAAACTACTTAAAATTTATAAATATCTTACTATTATAATTTTACTATTCCATTAATTTAATATATCAGTTTAATGTTTTTGCATCTTATATTTACACATTACATTTTTTCGTGTGTTATTCACTTTTCATTATTATTTATTTGTTCTAGAATATTATTTGAATTTTTTAAATTTGGAATTTACTAATTTTTCGTATGTTGTTTGTTTATTTTTTATAATAAAAAGAACAATTAAATGTCATGTCGATCTGAAATTTTTCTATCCATTTATGTTTTAAAATTAAAACCCTTGTATGATTCATTGTTTTATTACATTATTAAAAAATTTTATTCATATTTTATATGAAATTGTTCACTTATTTACAATTTTGTTGTAAATTTTCCGCGGTAAAGTCGCCCGCTGTAAAGTTGCCCGAGGTAAAGTCGTCCGTGGTAAAGTCGACGTACCGTGGTTTACATATTTCTACTGCTATGAGATCGTTTGTTGTATAAGTCAAATTGGCACACTTCAATAAAATAGGTATATAATCAACCATCGTAAATCTAGTGTTAATGATTGTTTTAATTAAACTTAAACTATTACTTTTTAGGTCGCTTTAAAACGCATATTTGTCCTCTAATCAGTAAATATGGTCGCTTGAAAATAAATGTTTTAGTTTTTAAGTAGTTCTGGGATGAAATACGTGTTTGAATGTCCAATCATAATAAAGTATCTTAAAATTGATAAAATGTGTAATTATCTATGTGTAATTTAAATGATTAGTAATCTGAAATCTACCTACAACTTACGATGCCTTAATGATGAAACATGCTTTATGTAATATAAAGGAAAACGAAAATGTCTTTCTGTTTTTAAAAAGAAAAATTAAAGATAATTTTACAACAACTATTAAGAATACAAATGCAATATAAATACCATTTTAATTAATAGCTTGAATCAATCTATTACAAAATTTATCAATACCGCTTCGGTATCTTTCTTTGTATTTAGAGGCAAAAAAATTACTGGTATCCGTTTTCAATCTCACTCAGGTTACTTAAGTTGTGACCACAAAAAGCGTATTATATAACACAAAAGTGATAGTGTGTTAATGCTAGGACCCGACTATAAGCTGAGTGTGGAAGACATTCATTGGAGATAAGATTTTTTTATCTTTTTTTGTTGTGTCAGATAGTGTTTCATTTTGCGTTTTCTTTCTATCGAAGAGCGCATTTTTGATTGATCAAATCCTAGTATTTTCTGTCAAGAACTGCATACAACTGATTAAATTAAGCTTAAAAGATGTCGACAGTTTGACCATTTGGAAGTAGCTCAAATTGAATAACGTCTTTGAAATTACACCAAACGCACAAAAATGTCTTAAAGAATTGATCCAGTTTTTTTATGAAGTTTCAAGAATTTTCTCGTAGTCTAACAATTGATTTTGGTTTGTTTGTGTTGTTAAAATATATCTATAATTATTGTTCGAAATTCAATTTATTTTAAAATTACATTTTTTCCTTTAAAAAAGTATTTTTATTAATAATAATGTGGGTACGACAATTAAGTTTCGGAAAATTAAGTCTCAGTGTTATTTTTTTATAATTTTTAATATAATTTAAAAAACAAAATAAATTTAAAAAAATAAACAATTCCAGTAAAATCAAAATTCGAAAGCCAATTGAAAATATTTATTAATTTCGACGGTTTAACCGTCATCGTCATAACAAATGATTTTTCAAACGAAATTTACCTATGTAGTGCAATTAATGATTATGCAATCAATACGTAATCAGTACATCATTTACATCCTTTGTTAACTATTGATTGGAAACTATTGATAAATTAATTGACAAAAAAAGTAATACTAAAATTTTAGATGTTCAAGATCAAGAGCAATCTTGCAGCAATAATGATAAAAGTGTGGGAATTGGTTATGTGTTAACTGTGCCATATTCAGAGGGGTTTAAAATATTTAAAAATTCTATTCTGAAAGCGTTAGATAATGCAATAAGTTTTAAAGTAATATCTCGCACTCACAAAATAGAAAGTATGTTCGGCAATAAATCTCCAACGCCATTGGGATTGTGTTCGGATCTCATTTACCAATATACATGTAATGGGGGTAACGCCTCATACATTGGATAGACTTCACGTCATCTCTGTAAGAGAATCCAGGAACACAGTCGCAATGAAGGTGGAAGTAACATTGCAGGACATAGAAGACATTGTAAAGGATATATAACTTCACAACACTTTAAAATTCTGTGCACTCAATTTAAAAATTATTGGGAGAGAGTGACATGTGAAGCGTTATATATAAGATCTTTGGATCCTAAAATTAACGTTCAAACTGCACTCTCTACAACTTTGTTGAGAGTTTTTAAATGATGTACTGATTACACCTTGGTTACATAATCATTAACTGCACTATATAGGTAAATTTCGTTTGAAAAATCATTTGTTCTGACGATGACGGTTAAACCGTCGAAATTAATAAATATTTTCAATTGGCTTTCGAATTTTGATTTTAATAATCTGCCAATTTTATTTCAATTTATTCATAATTCCAGTAAAATTTTTAAAAAATGAATAATTCATATTAAATTTAGAAAAAATCAAAAACTCATGTATAATATTTAGAAACAAATGAAAAATTTGAGTAAATTTTAGAAAAAAATGAAAAATTCAATTTTAAAGTATTATTTAAAATATTGAACTTAAATTTTTATTTGACTTTAATCTTAAATAATTTTTAATTATTTAAATCTCTATCAGCGAAATGAAAATTAGCTAATTCCTCATACTCATAAAATTAAGTCTTAGATTTTTGTTTATATTTTATTATATTATTTAATATTAAATTTATTTCTCAAATTTACTTGAATTTTTTATTTTTTCCTGTGCTTGTTCTTTTGATTTTCGAGAACGGTTTGATATTGCGTTAAATAAATTCACTCTTTAGTCTCTATAAACACTTTTTCACCTTCCTGTATTCGTCGTCAGGTTCTCACAATGGTTCTCGTGAAAGACGATGAGATTCCACAATACTTCTGAGAATCTATTACAACGTTTGGAAATAACCATTATGAAAATTACAGTGATGAAAGAACGTACTCAGTGAGATTTTGTAAAGATTACGAGATTGCTTATAAATAGTTGTTTTCAACATCCGATGATAACAAAGTGACAGAAATTTAAAGAGTCAATCTGCCGTGATTGCAGTTAAACGTTATCCAGAATGGTGCTCAAAAGTTGAAACTGAGTGCCAATATTTTACTCAAATTGATTTGAATGGTGGTAAATAGGGTAATCTCGGGATCCTGGACAATATTTCTATCCCGAAATCCCGGGATTAAAATATTAGGAATCCCATGATTTCGGGATTTCAGGAAAATTTATTTCCATAGAAATAAAAAATATAAAACAATTGATTACTTTTTAAATTTAAATTTTTATTTTTTGGTAGCAAAATGCACTACTAATCAGTTATTATTTATAACTACTTTATAACTGATTAATATGGAATTTTTTTCCAAAAAGTCAAAAATAAAATTGTTGTAAAAGAGAATATCCAACTAAGAAAAATATATATTTGAATTAACCGTTTACAATAATGAATATTAAAACAACACACACATTAAAATACATTAATATTTACATAATTATTCCACACTCGTCCAGTTCGACAACTTAATTTCTGTATCTTTTAGGCTTATGTCGGTCTCGAATTGGATTGCGTCTCACTCTTGTTTCATTAATATTCCGTCGATCTTCCTCTGGCATCTGGTCTTCTTCATGTACATCATGATGATCATTTTTGATACTTTTTGATATAATTGTTGTAGCCTTTTCTGATTTTCTCGTGTCATTTTGTGGTGTTCTCAATCTTTTGATATCCACCACATTTCTATCAATTATTCTTCCATCACTAATCCTTTTTAATCTGTACGCATGCTTCCCCATGTTACCGATCACTGCATATGGCCCTTTCGTATCTCGGCATATCGATTCCTTTGATTCGCGGTAGTATTCTAGCCAGCACTAGATCACCAATAGCAAGGCAACCCCCTGAACCTGATGTAGCTGACTTTTTAATTTCTTGTTTGGTCTTGATATGTTGGCTCACCACTTGTAACACTTGTTGAAGCTCTGTAATATATTTGCAATAGTTTCCATCATTTGTTGGACTCACTTTCTTTTCCGAGTAGAAAGATCTCATTTTCCGACCAAAAATCACCTCGAAGGGAGAAAATCCAGTGCTTTTACAAATTGTATTTCTTAATCCAAATTCAACAAATGGGATCGCCTCTTCCCATTCACATCCAGATGACTTCGCTGTTGCGTAAAGCATGTCTTTTGCTGTACCAAATAGTCGCTCGATTACACCATCACCTTGAGGATAATATGGTGAGCTCCGAGATTTTCTTATTCCGAGAAGAGCACAAAGTTCCTGTACGATCTCGCTCTCAAAAGCAGTCCCTCTATCTGAGTGTATCCTGTCCGGGTTTCCAAATTGCACGATCCACTTGTCAAATATGGATTTGCATATCGTTTTCACAGTCATATTTCTCAGCGGTATCAGCATGGGGTATTTTGACAAGTTATCAATAATTCCCAAGATGTATCTACATCCATTTTTACTTTCTGGAAGTGGTCCTGTTACATCAATATATATTGTTCCAAAGGGGTACCTTGCATTTAAGGATCCATGAGCCTTATTTCTGTCTGGTCGTTGATTTTTTCGGCTCTGACATTCTTTACATTTTCCTATTCTTATTCTAACATCAAAAGACATACCTGGCCAGTAGAATTTCTCCTTTAAAAGAGTTGTGGTTTGCTGACTCCGATGTGTCCATATAACATATGGTCATGGCCGATGATTTCATCTCTTCTATTTTTTGGTAAAAGAAGTTTATAGTCCCCTTTGCGAATAATATATAGCAAGTCTCCTCTAAATCGCAAGTCCTTCCGATTTCTCCATAGCACATGGGCTTCTCTTTCTGCATTCTGAAGTTCTCCAGGTTATTGATCTTCAAGGTTTTTGTTTTTCATAAGTTTAATTATCAAAGCCAGATTATCATCATCCGTCTGGCAGACCTCTTCTTCTTCCATTGCTATCCGCCGGCAGTAGACAACAGCTTTTTTATCATTTTGATTTTCATTGTAATATTTAACATTTCGTTTTGCCTTCGGATTTTCGTGGCTCATTGCATATTGCTGGCATTGCTCTGGCGCTCGGGATAGAGCGTCCGCATTTTTATGTTCTTCTCCTTTCCGGTATTGGATATCCATATAAAAGACACTCAATTCATTGAGCCATGAACTAAACTGACTTGTACTCGGTGTTTTCCTATTCATCATCCAGCATAGAGCTTTGTGATCAGTTCTTATACTAAATCTTCTTCCAAATAAATAGTGTCTAAACATTTTTGTGTATTTGTGACACTCAGTAACTCTTTTCGTGTCACACAATAATGTTGTTCTGCTGTAGACAACTTATGCGAAGCGTAGGCTATTACTTTTTCATCACCACTTTGCACTTGAGAAAAGACGCATCCAATCGTGTTATCACATATATCCGTATCCAATATGAATTGGTCGTAGCTATTCGGAACTGCTAAAATTTGCGCGGTCATTAAACATTGTTTCAAATGAAGAAATGCGTCACCCAAACAGGCTGACCATTGCAACGGGTGTAATTTTCTAGTTCTAGCTTTGTTCCAACAGTCTTTACATGCGTCTTCTAATGATGCAACAATTTTGGCGTACTCTTTAATATAATTGCGATAGTATCCGCAAAGTCCAAGAAATTTTCTCATTTCCTCTTGAGACTCTGGCTGTGGCCACTCCTGAATGCACTTGATTTTATCCTCGTCCATCGAAATTCCATTGGCTGATACTCTATGGCCCAGATACTTTACATCCTTTGCAAAAAATCGGCACTTTGCTGGTGCAATCTTTAGACCGGCTTCTTTGATTTTGGATAATACTTTTCGCAGCCTGACTAAATGCTCCTCTTGTGTCTTCCCAAAAACTAGAATATCATCCAAATATATCAAGCATTCCCTCCAGTCTTCTTCCTTTAATATCGCTTTCATAACTCTTTGGAACGTTGCCGGCGCTGCCGCTAAGCCCATTGGCAACCTCAAAAACTCCCAGTGTCCTTTTCTAGTATTAAGCGCTGTTTTCTCTCTACCACACTCTGCAAGACTCGGTCCATTGATTGCGAGTATGGACAGCTCGGATTTGTTGATTCAGCCAGTGATGCTCGTTAAGTTTTTGCACCATTTGTGTCCGCAATTTGCTGCCACAACACCGATCGCATTGATCGATAAAGCCGGCGGAAAATTGACTGTTGATGCAACAGGACGCCAACGATTGTTGGGCGAAAATCTTTCGAGCGCTTTAAAAAACTCTCTGAATTCCAGCGATACTCAATTCATCTCCGAATGAGAATTAATTGAAATCGTTTGGTCGTAATGGAAATTTGAATTTTATCGATTAATTTCTTACTGGACGATTGTCGGTCACGATGACAAACACCGAGAACGAATCGGAAAGTGTGATAACGGAAGATCCGTTTCTCTAGTTTAGTTTTTATATCGACAAAGACGCAGTCACTCACGCTGATCGACACGGGAAATTAGTATGGCGAAAGCCGAGCTCAACAACAATCTTGAAACGATCGCCCAATCGGGAACCCATGCATTTATGGAGGCACTGCGAGCCGAAGGCGATATCTCGATGATTGGACAATTCGGTGTCGGTTTCTATTCGTCGTATCTGGTCGCTGACAAAATCCAAGTGCAAATTTCCAAGGGCAATGACGACGAGCAGTATCTATGGGAGTCGTCCGCGAGCGGTTCGTTCACCGTGAAATCTGACAACAGCGAACCGAGGAACAAAATCATGGCCCAGCACAAAAAAATGCAACAACACCCCTTTTTTTATTAATAATAATTTTAATTTAATAATTTTTTTTAATTAATCTATAAGGAAAAAAATTTCCTTAATATATCATTGAATCAATGATATTGATAATTTAAAATAATGACATTTATTCACATTTACCGGATCAATTAAAAAGAGAGGTGCAGCCAAAATTGGACGTCGAATTCATGTTCAAGAGAGTGGTGAATTTGGCCAAAACGATATCACCTCATCAATATCATCAAGACGTAATTGCGGCTACCAACAGAAAATTTCGATGTGTTGGTTGCAATCAACTTGGACACACACATAAGACGTGCAGAATTAAATGCGGAGAAGTCGGACATATAAAAGCAAACTGTAACATGTCGGGAAACGACAAAGAGGAGGAGGTCCCGGGTCCAACCTCTCCGCAGTGAATGTTGTAAGACAAAATGTCACAGTAAGAGGGGATGGTGGTGTAACTAGCGGCAATAGTTACACCTATAAAAGCCACAACGCCCCGAGGACAACTATGTCAACAAGGCGGCCTTGAATCGCCTCAAATTTGCAATCGCCATTAATTTATTCATGTTCAGCTGTTATTCCGAATTTATTCATTCGACAAGCACTAATCGACGAGAAAATGATGAAGGTGATGACCGACATGGGGAGTAGTGCCACTCTTGTTAGAAGAGGTTGCACAAAGTCAAGAATCGAAGGAGTTAAAAACATGCACCTGGTACCGGTCGACGGTATTCAGGTAAATATCCTGGGTAAAGTGCAATTACATGAGATTCTATTTGACGGTATGACCTGAGGCCTGTTGGAGCAATTTTATCTGAACGGCTGCCTGTAGGCGTCGAAATCATAGTGGGAAACGATGTTATTCTCAAACGTGGACTGACAATACGGGTAGACAGTGATCATGTTTGTATAAAATGTGGTAGTAATAGAGTGAAATTGGAAGCTATTACTTCCGCGACTGGAGGGAAAAGCGGAAGACACTTGCAGGTAAAAGATGATGATTTCGAAGCTCAATTTGACGAAGGTATTTGTGCAAACGTTGGAGATTCGTCGATGATCATCCGGTTGGGAGAACCTCAAGTGTCAATTAGGATATTCCCAATGAAGATAAAGAGCCATTTCAAGATGAGATGAATGAGTGGGTAAGTGAAGGTGTTCTGATAAAGTGAGATGAAAAGCGAGACGGGGAGATTCGTAACATGATACCTTTGATTGGAGTACGGCAAGTCAAAGGCAAAGCGACACAAATACGACCGGTATTAGACTAGAAGTTACTGAATGAACAAATTCATAGCTATCCGGGCAGCAGTGATGCCAGTTGCCAGTCACGATTATGAGAGTGGAAAGAAATATGGACTTAACTGCGCTATAATGGATTTAAAAAAGGCTTACCTACAAGTAAGGGTGGCTCGAGATTTGTGGAAATATCATGCGGTTATGTGGAATGGTGAAGTGTATGTGACGACCAGGTTAGGGTTTGGTCTATCCATTGCACCAAAAGTAATGTCAAGATTAGTTGAAACCATTATCAAGGAAGAGCAGACGATAACTGCTTCTGAATATATTGATGACGTGTTCATTGCGGAAAGTTCTTGTAATGCAGAGGATGTAGTAGGAATTTTTCGCAGGTTTGGGTTGGAGTATAAACCCATAGAACGGTTTGGCTTAGACAAAGATGTTAGGGTGCTTGGATTGAATGTAAAAAGCCATTTGCAGTGGAGAAGAGACCAAGAGCTCGTAACTAGGGAGCTTGAGAAAGCAACGAGGAGAGAAGTACATTGAATCTTGGGGGAGTAGATAGGCCATGTACCAGTTGCAGGATGGTTGCGAGTTGCTTGTGCCTACATTCAGAGATTAACCGCAAAATACAAGATAGACTGGGATGAATTAGTGCCAAAAGACGTCATAGAGAAAGTTAATGAAATCTGTCAAAGGCTGAGAATGGATGGAGATCCTGCAACAGGTAAGTGGGTTGTAAATTGCAATAATAATGATGTCATTTGGACAGATGCAAGTAGTATAGCATTTGGCGTACTATTGTGTGTTAACAGTGATATCGTTGAAGATGCTGCTTGGTTAATGAAAGAAGACGATACAAGCCATATTAATATGAGGGAAGTGGATGTAGACATAAGAGGAATAAACTTGGCAATAACCTATGGTTTTCATAAGTATAAGCTGATTACAGACTCAGCAACAATGTATGGATCGTTCATGGCAGTATTCAAGAATACACACTGTGAGGGATAATTTGGAATGTTGTAAGTTTGTTGTGGTATATTGTTTAGATTTGTGACTCTCCTACTCAGACGGGATTGATATGTTATTTCATTGATTATTTGAATCTAATGATATTAATTTTAAGTACTAATTAATTAAAATTTGGTAATTATGAATTTTAATAATATTTTCAGTAAACGATTTTAACTTAGTAATTTTAATATATTTTAAAAATTTATGTTTATTTAAAAAATTACATAATGTATGTTTATCCAATAAAATTATGAGAAATTAAAATGTAATATTAAATGTTCCCATTCATTGTTTTTTTTATATTTGAATATTTAATCAAAAACTATATCAATCAAAGAAAGATGACCTCTGAAAATAGTTGCGAAAAATCTGTTTGTGTTATAAATAAATGTTTGCATTCAAATTGGGATGTTGTTAATACGTTTGTTTCATTATATGTCACCAAGTTCATCAAATCATCTCCGGTATTTGGTTAGCTTGGTTACATCGTAATATTTAGGTTTTAACACAAACATTGAAAAACAATCTGATAAAAAATGAAAATGATATTAAAAAAATTCTCGAGGTGGATATCAAAAATTATGATGATAAAATATCCCAGAGTTTCTTTAAAGAGTTTGAGCAGTTATTTGAAAATAATCAGCGAGAGATTGATTCAATGATCCATGAACTCAATCTCTTTCCTCAGGATAAAGAATTTATTACCGAACACCAATTCCAATCTAATAAATATTTAGAGGAATTACGGGAAAAACTCAAAACCGAATTCGGATCACATCACTCGATTCCATATATGAAACTATTTGAAAATACGGATTATTATTGTGAGATATAATTAATAACTTAATAATAATTTGTAAATAAACTAAATTAAATTAAAAAATAATAATGGTTCAAGAATACTTTTAATAAAACTCTCTATTTAAAATTTAGATAAATTAAAATATGTCATTAAATATGACATATTTAAGGTTGTTTAAATAATCAAAAATAAAAGGCGAGAATTTAATTTTGGATTAAATAAATTTTAAAACAGTATTTTCGTTATTCCTAACAATTATGATAACTTTACACGATCCAATTCTGCTTTAATTCCTCGATTCGGAACATATACTTCGCCTTTAGACGAGGCTTATCGGGGAAATCAATATTTAACGTTAAATAATTTAATATGCGTTCTAATAAATGATAAAGAGAATTTAAATTTTGTAAACCAGAATATTTCACACAAATTTCCTATTGATGACGGTTTTAACAATTTATTAATTGGAAATTACGATATTATTTTAGAAACGAAATATTCCATTGAAAAGATAATAATTGGATATAAGAAATATATTAATTTATTAAAAAGGGTCAGAATACAAAATATTAACGATAGATCCTACATAAAACATTGTTTGAAAATTATTGAAACAAGAAGAGAATCGAACGAAAAAGATCGAGAAAATCGAGTTTTTAGAGAACCAAAAGAGATGGAGAAAAAATAGCGTAAACAAAAATCATTCAAAGAAATTAATATTCAAACAGATCCACTTCTGGAAGATATTGATTCAGACAAAATTCAGGAAGAACTAAAAAAAAAATTAAGTTGAAATTAAAAGTCAAAATGAGGAAGAAAGTAGTAAAAAGAGAAAAAGTAAGTATAAAAAAGATAAACAAGTTCAATCAGATACTGAAAATGTTGGTTATGGTTTAACATCTTCTTAATTACCACAAGATCCAATCTCATTGCTTGTTTACTTATATAAATATACTGCTGCCAAGAAGGTCATGATGGTTTGGATGATAATATCAGGAATATAATAAAAAAAATAAAATCCCGAAAATTCATAACGAAAGAAAAATCACAAGAGATCTTGAAAAACTCAAACTAAAAAATGAGTGATGATACAAAAGGATTTTCAATACCTTGTACTATTTCCGCTCGAGAATCAATTTACCAGTTCAGCTGAATTTGGATAAAAAAATTCAAATACGAAATAGGATTATTGTGGTTTTCCACCTATAATACTGTCGCTTATGTCACTGACGAAAACAATTCGTTTTATTTTATTTAAAAATGATCGTCTTTCCCCGCTGAAATAAAAGGAGAAAGAAAAAATATAGTAAAAGTTAATATAAATTACGTATATATAAAATTAAATTTGAAAAAGGGTCCCAAAGGTTTTAAAGATATTAATAAAGAAACATTGAGTTTAACTAATAATTTGATTAAAGTGGAAACTGATGACAAGACGGTTATTTTCAAAATCGAAATCCAAATTAATTATTATATCGAATTTGAAAAGAAATCGATTATTTTTTCCATGGATGGATTTGATAAAATTTATCCGGATAAATATCCAAAACATAAATTGTTTACTGGAGACCGAAGTTTTTATTTTATCAATAAAAACAATATTGTGATTACGGATTATGAGTCGAAATATACTTTTCAGATTACAGATATTAATATTTGTAATATTGATTGTAATATTGCTAACACGTTTCAATTGAGGAAAAAGGTAATATTAGAGTAGCAAATATTGAAAATTTGAAAAATACAAATATTATTTATTCTTTTCCGGCTTTTACCGTTCCAATTGGATACAAAATATCTGAGGTCCGGCTTTCGTTACCTATTATCCTGTATATATTTATCAGATTAATGATTTCACGATGAGAAACATAGATGATAAGAGAAGGTTACTTAATTTCAATAACGAACAAATAAATATGTCTCAGATTACGCCAAAGTGTTTTGTAATTTTGGAACAAAGAAAAATCGGAATTGAAAATGACTTTACTTGAATTTTATAATTTAGGTGATTTTATGATGATGTTTAGAGTTGATACATCGACTAATTTCGATCTTACGGTATGGTCACTAAAATTGAAAATAGATCCTAAAGATTTTCAAGTTCTAATGGCTAATGAAATGGATCAAGTAAACGATAAGAAATTAAATATAATCAACTATCAAGATTCCGATCAAAAAGGAAGTCATTGAGTAGCATTTTATCGTGATAATCACAATAAGTTGGATTTCGATCCATTTGGAATAGAACCGTTAAAAGATTTCCAAAAATGCATTTATAATACTGTTCAAGTAAAACCTTTTGGAACACGATTATGTGGTCAATTATGTTTGTATTTTATGTTTAAATTGTATCGGTGTGAATGTGATAATAAAATCATGAAATTTGATGATATCATTGAAGAAATGTTAGATTATTTATGGCCTGAAACTTTATTGTAATTACTCGCGAGGCTAAGGTTTTTATTTTTAAAAATAAATAGTATTAAAAAATAGATTTAAATAAAAAAATGGCCTTAAATGAGTTATCCTGTGAATAAATTTGGAAACATTTTACAAACTGGGATGAATCAGGAAAAAATCAATGAAGCTCTGGAAAATAATAACATGAAAATAATGAGAGTCAGATAATCGATATGTTAATGAGGATGGGGAGGATCGGGTAAAATCCCTGAATAATTCAAAATATTGATATTTTGGAAGAGATAAAGTTAATAAAAAATTTTAATTCACAAATAGACTTACTGAAGAAGGAAATTGTCTCGCAAAAGAAAGAAATAGAGTCGTTATAGAAAGATATTGTCTCGTTAAAGAAAGATATCGACTCGATAAAGAAAGATATGGAGTCGATAAAGAAGAAAATTGATAAAGTGGATACATTTTCCAGTAATTTAGATTTTGAAAATAATAAAAGATTTACCCATAATTATGAAGAGGGAAAAAATAAAAAGAAGATATTCATGAAAGATTTAGATCTGTAACATGGATGGTTATGCAAGAATTAAATACACAAAGAAGAATAAAAGATATTGTTAGAGATATGGTTACAGGGGTATTCAAAAATAACAAGGAAAAAGTTACACAATATCATTCACTACTAGATTTAGGGTAGCATGCAGAAGAATTCCTAATTTATTAAAGAAAAGATTGGAAAAGAAAATGTACGTTAAAAAACTCGGATAAAGTTTGCTTGATAATGAATTCGTTAATGAATAGGGAGATCAGATTGAGGATTTCGAGGTCAAGACTCTCACTGTCGATAATTTGATGTTTAAAGATCAAACTCTAATTCAACAACCTCTAATTGAAGATATGGCTTTAAATTTTAATATTAATATTACTTATTCAGAAGAAGTTTATTTTTTAGAGGAACGAAAAAGGATTATAGAAGATAGAATTAAAACAATAGCTAAATTTACAAGAAGAACCAATTTTTATCTCCCAGAAAAAATGCAAAAATAACAAAAAGTAATAATTGATGATAAAACTTTAAAAAACTATAATATTGAAGATATATTGTAGTGTTCACTAAATCGCATCAGCAGCAGCAACTAATTAAGAGTTTTTTTAAAGTGATATTTAATTTAATTTTTTGATTTTTAATTTTGAAAAAAATTTCTTAATTGGATTTGCGACCCCTGAAATTTTTGAGCTTAGAAAAATTCAGACGTATATTAGAAAATTTTTAATACAATTAAAAATTTAAAAAATTGATCAAAAAATACTATCGAAAAACTGTGAATAATTTAATTTGGTATTGTTTGAATAATTGGCGTTGTACAGAAATTTTTTGAATTGAAAAAATATATTGATTGAAATCGTTTGGGATTTTTTATTTCGATTACATTGATCGATTTGGACATTTCACCTAGTTTGGGTAAATGCAAAAATGCCAGAGAATAAATGCTCGGAAAAACAGGATCATCGATCTTGGTTTTATCGATTTGTTATCGATCGTTTGCCGATAAAATTCGAACGGGAATCCGTCAATTCCGATTATTGAAAATATCTGATCGCGCAATCGCGAATCGTCGCCACAACAGGCGACTACTCGTACTTGGCAACGGTGCAATACGATCCCCGATTTCTCAATGTCGACCAGTCCAGAGAACGATCCCTGACGATTTATTCGGAATTTCCCGATCCGAAATGCGGACGGAGTTTGTGGGCGACACATATATATATCTAATATATATAGATATAGATAAAGATAGTCAAAGTAATTATTATAATGGAGTGATACAATATGATGATTTCATGATTAGACGCAGTTTCTTACTTATATGGTTGAAAATAGAAATAATTATTTTCAGAAAAAAATATTTTAATAATATAAGATTTAATTTAACAACAGACGAAAAAAAATTACAAATGAAATTGAAAAAAACTTATGGAGGTGTTTTTATTGCTTATGATTTTGAATATGGGGGAGAGGAAAGAAAATTTGCTCATATTCGTGAAAGAGAAATATTTAATAAAAAATATATGGAAAAAGATGATTTCTTTAATAATAATAATTTTTATTCGTTTTCAGCTTATATTGAAGCATTAAAAGAGAAAGAACATATCTTAGTAAAATTAGCAGATGAAAGAATTAAAATATTAAATGAGGTAAATATTGAAATGATGTATATAATCTTTTATCTTAAAAATAAAGTTGAAAGGTTGGAAAATCGAATAAGGACTTTTGAAAAAAGTTTAAATACATATACTTTTGAAACTATTTATTTTAGAGAAGGACAAAATGAAATAATATTTCAAAAATTAATAAACAAATTTGAAACAAATTCAATATTATATATAAATCAAAAAAATACCATTGAATTTTTTATGGGGGAAATATTTGAATTAGATATACGTAAATATATTGTAAATTTGTGTAATAATGAATATAAAATAATAAAAGTATTTCATTTCACAAATCTTCACTTTTTTGGAAATTGCGATAATAAAAAAGGAAATATTATGTTATATTGGTAAATAATATATATTATATTTTTCATAGATTTATATTCTATTGTTATTTTCGTTTTAAATGGAAATATTGCATCATTACTTTTGGGATAAAAAATAATATTATAATAAAATGACGTCAGAAGAAATAAAAACCAAAAATATGTCTCCTAAATTGGATTTGGAAGAATACATGAAAAAATATAGTAGAAATTTGAAAATAGAAGAAACGGCAGATAATTATAAAAATGAATTAAATAGTTTACATATTCAGTAATGTAAAAAAGATTTGGAATATTTAGGCGAACATATCAAACATTATCGGAAACTTAAAAGAAGATGGAAGCGAATTGGACAATGTATTAAATACGCTAATGGATTTTGTACTTTGGTTGGATCTGTTGGAGCAATTGTCGTTGTAGGTGTTGCTTCGTTGGGAAGGCCGACAATTCCATTGACTGCTGCTTTTGCTGGATTGGGTGTTTTTACCAATGTAACGGATAATGGTTTCAATATTATTACAAATAATAAAATATAAAGAATGTTTTAAAATATTAGAAAAGACGAATGATGAATTATTCTTGTTTCACAAACAAGCCCTATCAGATAGTTGCATATGGGAAGAAGAACTACAAATGAGTAAACAAATATTGGAGAAATGTAAATTGAGTGATTATGATAAAAAAAAGCGAAAATATAAAAAAAATGATTACCCCAGAAAATTTAGAATCTTTAAAAATATTATTAGAAAAATTATAGAAAAATAAATACATGAGTTTGTTTACAAAAGAGGTATTACACGTTATTTTATTAAATTATAGACATTATTAAATTATACATTTTATTAAATTATTCGGATTATATTACTGAGACTGATTCAAATAGTTCTTTTAATATGGAGAGTGATAACATGAGTAATGTTAGTGATAAAACAATTCTTCAATGATATCATCACATAATTTTAATTTTTATTCATAAATAATAAAAAAAATAATAAAGAGCCATATTAAGGTATGGCTTTTGTCATTCCAAATTTCATATTATGAAATCCTTTATGAATCTATTGAGGAAATAATATATAAAAAATAAAAAAAATACTGAATATGAATAAAAATATTGATGAAGCATCTGATGTTGATTGTGATGATGATGTAAGTATAGTTTTTAAAGCGATTTATCATCATAATATAATGAAGAAGAAGAAGAATGTTCAGATACGGATGCGGATACAGAAACTGAACCCGAAACAGATGTAAGTTCAAATACTGATCCATTATATTGCATATACTACGAAAAACATTTTAAAAATATGGCTGGAATTGGATCCCATAAGAAAAGTAAACAACATATTATTAATGTAAATATATATAATTCACTAAGTGTAAGTGGTGGTACAATTGAAAATCCAGGAAATAATATTGAAGTATATAATAGTAATTCGGTGATATATGTTACGAAAACATATACAGATAAAAAAATTATTTTGAATATGGAAGATATCAATGCTCTCGTTACGAGATATAAAAATGGAAAATTAAAATACCCACAAAGAATCAATTTTGCAGCTTCTATAATGTTTTAACGGTATGAGAAACTGCCAGAGGAAAAGAAATATATAAGGAAATTGGGCCTATAAATTTTAAAACACGCGATAAAATATTGAAAACGGAAGAAGTTATAGATGATTTTGCCCAAGTGGATATAATATAATTAACACAAAAATTGATGAATATACTAATAATGGATCGGGATTTTCAGTATTACAAATCAAAAATATTGAATATGTCGTTTCCAAATATAAAAATGAAATTTCAGGTTCTTATATCGAAATACCGGAACGGATGAAAAAATCCCGAAACATTATAAATATTAAAAATACCGATGATAAATGTTTTCTCTGATGTTTCATTGCATACCGTAAACGGGATGAGATAAAAAATATGAATAATTAATTACAATTTAGTATAAATATATTATTATTCCCAAGATTTTGCTTATTATGACAACTTATTTTCGGGTATCAATTTCCCTTCGACATTGTAAGACTTAAAACGGTTTAATAAAAAAGAGGAAGATGAAAATAAGGTTAATGTTTTTGTTGCTGATGATAATGGTAATCATAAGGTATTCTCTATGCCCATAAAAATGTTAAGGGTTTTAATATTATTTTATATTCAAAACATAAACGATTAAAGGAGGGAAATAAGTTTGCGATTAAAAAAGTTTTACATATTGTCCGGTGTAATGATATTTCCACATATTTGAATAACGATAAAAAACAAAAAACATTTTTGCATGAATTGTGGAATATTTTTTAATTTGGAAATATCTTACAAGAAACATTTGGAGAACTGTGAAAAAAAATGAACCATCAAAATCTGTATTTCCCTATAAATCATATTATAAATTTAAAAATTTTCCTTTTAAAAATAAAGTACCTTTTGCCATATATTTTGATTTTGAATCTTATAATTTTACTGGTGAAGAAGATATAAATGAAGAAGGGAATGAAAAATATAATTTTATAGAATTTGAAAATATTAATGATAAAGATAGTGATAAAACTACATATATAATGAAACAAAAAGCATTTGCTAATGGTATTTATTTTCTTTCTAATATACTGGAGATAGAAAATAGTTATTATAAACAAATTATGGGAAAAGATGTAGTGAACCAATTTATTGATTATTTAATGAAAATAAATGATAAATATACACAAATATTTAAATCTGAAAGAAAATTAAAAATGGAATCAAGAGATAAAAGAAATTTTAGAAATTGTAAAAAAAATGTTTCTATCGTAATAAAAATTTTAAATCATCAAGAGATAAAGTTAGAGATCATGATCATTTGACGGGGAAATATAGAAGAGCTTTCATAATAAGTGTAATTTAAGGGCAAAGAAAGTTGATATCATACCAGTTTTCTTCTATAACAATACGAAATATGATAACTACTTATTTTTTTAAAGAATTAATGGTAAAGTGTAATGAAAGGACGATAAAAACATCTATTCTCCCCAAAAAAATCAGAAAATTGTATTTCTTTTAAAATAAATTCTTTAAAAATTCTGGACGCAAAGAATTTTACTTATGGTCGTAGTTTAGAAAAATGTGGGGAACAATTAAAAGGTGAAGATTGTAAAATTTTAAGAGAAAATAATCTTCTGTTTTATGATCAGGAAAAACAAAAATGGTTTTCAAAGAAAGGAATATTTCCCCATGAATATATCAAGGGAAATTGTATAAAGTGGAAAACATTTTGGTGGAAACCGAAATATCACTGTAAGGATGATTTGTAAATTATGATTGTTGTTAATTTAATTCGTGTAACTTTGGTATGATGTTCGGATGTGTTTATGACTCTCTCAGTGTATATATTAATTGTATTTTTATTTAATGTATATTTTATAATAAACGTGTGTTGTTTAAATATTTCAAATTTATTGGAAAAAGAAGCGCCAAATTTGAAATTAAAAAAAGTGTGGGTTGAAAATAAATTTTTAGTAATGAAAACTCTTTTTGATTTCGGATTTAATTATAAAACCGGAAAAGAAAATAAATGCAAATTTTCGACAATTAACATGGCGACCCTGACCATTGCGAAACCGAATATTGAGGGTCCCGAAAAATTCGATGGCACAGAATCGAAACTTGAGGAATTTATAAAGAACTTCAATCGTTATGCTCAAATTATTGGGCTTGCAGAAGAAAGGAAGGTAATTGTTGTAGCTGCATATTTAACGTCCACAGCAGTTTTAAAATATGATGAAGCACCCGGAATTACATTCGATGAAAAGTTAAAAGCAGCGTTTACGAAACCAAAAACGATATTGGATATAATGAATGAACTTGTTAATCTTAGATTGGAATCCCAGGATCCGGATTTTGTCTTCAAAAAAGCAGATGAACTTATTGAAAAGCTCTGCGAAAAGAAAATTAGAAAAAAAGAATTAACAAATTTAGTATATATGAATGTTGTCGATGACTATGAAGTTAAAAGAGAACTGGTGTTGAGAGGTACATCTGATACCAAAGATATCAAAGATATCGTAAAAAGAGTTCATAAATTAAAGAAAATGAAYGAAGAATCAGTTGCAGCATATACTACAAATGATAGCAAATGGAAAAATGTAGAGAAAAAGAAGTATCAGCCAAGACAGGAAACTCGTCAAGTCAGGAGAGATATGGTACAAGAAAATAAAAGACAGATACATCCAACACATTTCATTGTGCATTGTTGGGCATGTCATAAAGAAGGACATGTAAGAAGAGAGTGTCCATAAGTCAAATGTTCTTTTTGTCATAAAAAAGGACACTATAGGAGTCAATGTTATGAGAAACCGCATAGATTTGAGGAAAAAGCAGAATATAGAAGAAGAAAAGAAAGAATCGCGAATAAATTTAATTCATACAGATCCCAAAGTAGAGGACCAAATGAACAAATGTACTCGGCAGCAGTTATAAATGAAAACGAGTATGATAGCCAAAACGAGATGCAAGAAATGAACAAAATGTACGGAAAAACAGAATTTTTCAACAGAAACTACCAAAATTCAGAAGATCAATATGTTGGTAATCAGGGAAACAAAGACGCACGATCAAAGAGAGAGGTGATCAGTGTGCTCAACTAAAAAATCCTGGATGCAGATGTCTATTTGAAGGTATGTTTAATTGTGTATGTGACTGTTGGTTGGATGATGTATGTGAAAGTGAACCCCTCGGATTATGTGAGCTTGATTGTATTGAAAAAAAGAGCGTGTTTGCGGAATGTTTTGCTGTGAATGAAATATCTGATTTAAAATGTGAGTTTGGGTGTAAAGAAAAATGCTATGACTATGTGGAATATTTTGATAAGAATGTAATATGTAATTTAAGTAGAGAAAATAAAACAAAAACACAGAGAAAGAAATTTAATCCCTTTAGCAATAATAGTAATGACAATAAAAACCTATTGAAAATAGATGTGTTGAAAATAACTTGTTTGAATATAAGATACGATAAACTAAATGAACGACCAAGTATTACGTTCCCAATAAATGATAGAAATATTGATTGTCTTTTAGATACTGGCGCCAGGGTAAATGTAATTAAGTTTGACTTATTAAAATATATGACAGATGTGAAATTAAAAGATTCAACGAAACGGATATATTGTGCAAACGACTCGGAATTGATAACTTATGGTACTGTTAAATTAATCATCAATATAGAACAAGTAGAAAAAACAATTGAGTTTTATGTTGTTAAAGAAATTGTTCAGGAGATGATTGCCGGAATTGACTTCCTTAAGAAATTCAACATACGACTATCAAAAGTTATGCAAGGAAAACGACAGATTTTGCAAATTAAAGACAACAATTTAGACAAAGAAAGAATGATTCGAATGAAAGAATTGTAT